>JARUPZ010000034.1:1012500-1147013 GCA_031213475.1 Nereocystis luetkeana | reverse complement strand
ACATCATGTACGGCACAGTAAAATACGTTGACCCTCCCCCCCCCCCCCGCCGGCCCATCCCCATCGTTCTCCCTCTCGCGCCACCTCTCCCCCCTCCCCCCTCCTAACCCCCCCCTCTTTCCCTCCTTCCCCTCCCCCTCCATATTGCGCAAGCTCCTCCAATTACGAGACTCCTGCGGAGGCCCTTAATCCAATACCCTATATTCCTCCTCCCCTCATCAAATAATCTTTTATACGGAGGGTTTTGCTAGAGAGCCACAAGTCGGAAACATCTCGCGGGGCCGGACAGTAGGGTAGAGGGAAAGGGGAGGGGGGGGGGGGGGGGGGGGGGGGGCGCAGCAGGCAGATGGCCCCGCCGTCCCAACGGCCATAAAGTAGCTAACGGCTATAAAATAGCTGATGACAACGAACTCCGTTACAAAAGAATAAAAAAAAATCAATCGTTTAGTGAGCGTGACTTTTAATATTATTGTCGCCGGAATAAGAGCATCTATCATCCGGGTGTGCAGGCACGGGAGTAGCGGGGGGGGGGGGGGAGGGGGGGGAGGGTTTAGACGTTCACCGGAGGGCTATTTCGTTAATAGCTGTCGAATGCCTCAATCGCAGGTAGTCCACACCTCTGAGTTATCGCCAGCGTACACGACGGCCATTCCCGCAACGCAAGAGTCACAGAGCGAGCTCGGCGTGTATTAAACCGAACTGGACCGGATCGAGCCGTGAGGAACCGAACCTAACCGCAAAGAACTGAACATAAACCGAGCTGGATCAAACTGTAAGAAACTGAACCGAACTGAACCGAACCGAACCGTAAGGAACTGAACAGAAAGCAACACAACCGATTCAAACTAAACCGAATCGAATCGAATCGGACCGAGTTGAACTGAACCGGATCGTGTCGAACCGATTTGAATCGGTTCGAACCGAACCAAACCGAACCGAACCGAACCGAACCGAACCGAACCGAACATAACCGAACCGAACCGAAGGAAACTTGAACCAATCCGGGCCGCAAAAACCGCCAAAATAATAAAATAAAACATATCACCGAGGGACACACATCCAGAAAAATCAACACCCCCGCGGAAGGAGCATGGGAGGAGGGAAGAAAAAAGAGAAGAACCCGAAAAGACAAGAAAATGAACAAAAGAGAAAACCAGAGAAAAAAAGTGGGATAAAAAGGACAGAAATCAAAGATTTCCGGTACGTACTGTATGTAAGACCCCTCACGTTCGGTATATACTATCCTCTACTCGTACCATTTCCCAGGCGTTCTTTTTTGATATAATGTGAAACCAAATTCTCCGAGTTTCAACTTTTTCCTCGAGCCAAGGCGAGCCTAGACAAGACAAGGAACGGCAAGGAACGGCAAGACCAGCCAAGGTAAAACAAGGCAAGGCAGACCCAGGCAGAGCGAGGCAAAAGGCCAGACACGACAAGACAAGACAAGACAAGGCAGGACAAGCAAGGCAAGGCAAGGCGAGACAAGGCAGGGCAAATCAAGGCAAGGCGAGACGAGGCCAGACAAGGCAAAGCAACGCAAGACAAGACAAGACAAGACAAGGCGAGACAAGCCAAGACAGCGCCGGGCAAGGCACTACCAAAACAAGGGAAAGCGAGCCAAGGCAAGACCACGCCAGCCAAAGGCAGACAAGGCAAGGCAAGGCAAGGCTCGACCGGGGTGACATACGAAGTAGTTCACTCTCCGGCCCTGAGCTGCGCTAACTCTTCCAAGAGTGCCCAGCGTTCATCGGCGTTAGCCCGCCGCCTGCCCCTCTCCTCCTCTTCCACCACATGCTGCTGGTGACATCTGATTGAAGCGGAACAAAATACGAAAAAACACACACAGGAAACAAGCAAAAACATGCAACGAGTGACGGATCACGAAACGGAACAAAAAACGAGATTTCGAGATGAGCCTACCGTGAGAAGATGAAACAAACGAAAAACAAAACAAAAAACAAGGCGAAAAAAAGCGACAGCAAAACAAAAACGCGACACAAAAAACCCGGCAAAACATCCAACAAGAAACAAGAACGAAAAAGGAAAGGCCGTTCGTTCATGATCATGAACAGGTCTAGGGCCTAAACGCAACCGATCACCCCATCTGACCAAACAACTCCTGGACATGTACGGCGCAACAATTCAATCAACCAACTGACGGCTGAGCAACTAGTAAATAACCGAATACCTGGTACTCTAAAACGCCCCCAAACACTATAAGCCTTCCTCCCACACCTCGGACAAATCGTAAACTACTGTAGATCCTACAGCAGTACCTGTAGCCTGCCTCTATCAAGTGTTGTACAGGAACTGTTGAGTGCAGATACAACAACCCACGAAACTTGTCCTAGATCATGCAGATCATCACATTGCTCCCACTCGGCAGCACGAGCTAGATCATACAGATCAGGAATACATTGTGGAAGCTCAAGTATCATAGAGTGGGAATGATCTGTAGATGATCTGCCCGCCGGGTGAAGCAAACCCTCTACGTACGTACAACTATTGTATACCACCAGTCTGATCGTAGGCGTTAGGGAGATGGTATATATACCTTGGGGCATGTGTAAAAAAACGCCTTAATACTTCTGATCGGACTTTTACCAGAATAGCAAACAATCGACAAACCAACTGAGCAACAACAAACTTATCACCTCGGGCAATCTTCCACCACCACACATACAACCAAGGGACCAACCAACCAACGAGCATACAATCGAAGGACGAACCAACCAACGAGCATACAATCAAGGGACCAACCAACCAACCAACGAGCATACAATCAAGGGACCACTCAACCAACGAGCATACAACCAAGGGACCAACCAACCAACGAGCATACAACCAAGGGACCAACCCACCAACGAACATACAACCAAGGGACCAATCAATCAACGAACATACAATCAAGGGACCAACCAACCAACCAGCGTACAACCAAGGGACCAACCAACCAACGAGCTTACAGTCAAGGGACCAACCAACCAACGAGTATACAACCAAGGGACCAACCAACCAACGAACATACAACCAAGGGACAAACCAACCAACCAACGAGCATACGAGCATACAATCAAAGGATCAATCAACCAACGAACATACAGTCAAGGGACCAACCAACCAAGGGACCCACCGACCCACGAAACCAACCGAACCAATCACCTCTCATAAGCTTCCGCATCCTGCTCGTTGTACATCCGGAGCACGTTATGGGCAAGGCCTTCCACGGTGGTGTTCCAGTGTCGTGTTGACCTTTCCCGCAGTGGGCCGTAGATGATCGGAAGCAGAGGCCGCGGATAGTTCAGCGAAAGCACTCCAGAGGTGACCAGCTGCTCGTTGTTCCACAGGAACAGGGCACGCTCCGCTACCTGTCGAGGTTCAACAAAAGAAAAAAATCAGGGCAGACAAAACAAGGCTCCATCAACCCTTGCTCTAATGAAAAAAAGTGTCCCAGAATTTGTATTTCTTCCAAATTTTATCCTCCGGCGGATTGGTAAAAATAAACCTTGAGCACACCATTTTAAACTATAAACAGTGTGCCTGCAAAATGGTTGGCGTTCCTAAGAGAATAATAACACCGTAAAAATATGCCCATTATTATGCGGACCAGATTAAATCGTTTTTTTTTCGGGGGGGGGGGGGGGGTTCATATCCGTTTTTAACTGTTTTCAACCGACAAGTCGATAAACAAAAAAGCCACACCACTGTCCCTAAATATAGGGAACTTTTTTATACTACTATTCAGACAAAAAAGTATTTATATTTATGGACAGAGTGGTACAATTTAAGGAAAATATTGACGAGGGAAGAAGGGTCGCATGTTTTCTCGTGACAAAAGTGCACTATACGAACGTGAGCAGGGAGCGGAAAGGAGACCTGCTCTGCGACCCCGGATGTGAGCTACGGCTATATGTATGGGAGGGAGGGAGAAAAGGACGACGAAATGACAAATGGGATGGGGAAAAAAAACGAAACACAACAAAAACAAGCATGTATTCTCGCAATGAGCCCAGAGTGTCTCCAAGAGGTGGCCAGGTGTTCGGTGTTCCACAAGAACAAGGCACGCTGCGCTACCCTGTTGAGGTTAACAAGGATACACGCATATCACATATCAGATCATCTCGCAGATCAGATCCCAACTTCATCATCTAGACCCTTCGGAACAGATACGCTCCTGACCTGTATCATCTACATGCTCCCCAGTGGGAGCTGAACAATATGCATCATCTACCGTAGAACTTGTTCCCTGTGCTGGATCTGTACCATACAAATGCTGCACACCATCGCTTAACGGCAGGAGAGAATCTACTGTAGATGATCTATCGGTAGATGATCTATCTGCAGATGATATATCTGTAGATGATCTATCTGCAGATGATCTCTCCGGGGTGTGGACTGCTTGGATATCAATATGGATACCCCAAACAGTCATCCTTTTTTCGCGCAGAGTGGGACCGCGGTGCGCAACAGGAGCACGTACGCTGTGTACAAGACAGAAAACTCGAGCGCCGTAACCACCGACGGTCGAGCTACATACCTGAAAGTGCTCGCTGGAGATGCAACGCGCGAGGAGGTTGAACAACTGGTCCTCGACATCCGTAATCTGATCTGGTCCCATCAACAGCTCCAGCACTTCCTCCAGCTCGTTCAGGAAGATGACTTGCTTGCTCGAGCTTCGCCATGGCCAGTACCGAATGAGACTCTGATAGTTGAAATAATAATTTAAAAAAAAACGCAACACGATGACGGAAAGGAAGGGAAACGTGAAACAAAAAAAAAAAGTTTAGAAAAAGTCTCAACCATGTACGTATACAACAGATGGATGTATGGAAAATAGCATACCTCAGGCAGATCATACAGATCATACAGATCATGATGTAGATCATCTAGTTCCTCGCCTGCCGTTGTGAGAGATTGTGTAGGATCTGCCTTATACCGCAAATCTAACCCAGGAAAACATGTGCTACAGTAACTCATGCAGACTATACGGGATACATCATCTAGATCATACATTATCGGGAACAGCTGATCTATCTGCTTTGAAAGACCTGGACCATGATCTGTCCTTGAAATACCTGGACCACGATCTGTAGATGATCTGTCCCGAGGTGTGGAAAGGTTACGATCTGTAGATGATCTGTCCCGAGGTGTGGAAAGGTTAGATGCACTGAAACTTCGGTACATCGAATCGAGCTCGTTATTAACGAGGAAAGTTGCTCGCTCGACCTTCGCCGTGTGCGAGTGTGCGTTCCTTCACATTAAACCGTTACTTCGATATTTCTACTCGTCGACACCCAGCACACCCAGCCAGTGTCCGTGCCAAGTCTTCATCCTAGAGAGATACAAACCCTGTGGTCACAAGACTCAAGCGACAAGGCGACGCAAGCAGAAAAAGGAGGGGAGACAACGCGATGAAAGCCATGCCATCACGCCGGATACAAAAGGCACTTCGGCCGGTACCGCATCAGGCAACCTACGGTATGTATCTATTACGGGGGACCATATTAAATAGGACCTACAGTACACACAAAAAACTATATATTTCGCTATTTTTGCTACCAATATTTGGTCCTATTTATTATGGTCCCCCGTAATAGGAGAACACGGAAGGCGGGGTTGGAGGGGATACATGGATACCATCACAAAATGACAAAATGACATTGAGGTCAAGGAGCATTGAGGTCAAGGAGCGGAAGACCTACCTTCAGAATGTGGGTCGCTGTGCCCGATTCCTTCTCCACATACTGCACGACGCAGTAGCTGAGTTGTTGGTGATACATATTCACCATGGAAGGCGTGTGTAGCGGTAGGAGGCAAACTTGCAAGAAGTCCACTGGGGAAAAAAAAACAGAAAAAAGAGGGGGGAGGAAAAGAGCCGTTGAGAAAAAGTTGCGCCGTCACAACGACAGTATTAATAGCATACCTGCCTGGTATGTGACAGATGAAACTTTCTTTGCAAAAGGAGCGCGGAACGCAAAAAATAACGAAAGTTCAGAAATAACAAAACTAAACTACTGTAAACTAAACATATACCACCAGATGACCCATGAACAGAAAAAAGAGAGGGCAGGGTCAAAAGAGCCGTTGAAAAAAAGGCACGTCGTCACAACTATAACGGATTGCGTTGGCGATACGTACACGTACGTGAAGAGGCGCGGAACGACAAGAAAAAAAAACGGAGCCAAAAACAGCACCAAAAACAAAACACAAGAGACGAAGAAAGAAAACAGCCCCAGGTTGAACGATGACGAAGGGCCTTGTCGGGCAGGAGCGCACATATTTGAGCGAGTTGATTGGCCCACACCATCAGAGTAATGATGCCGACTTGTAAAGTGAAAAGTTGTCGTCACAGAATACGAAAACAAATGATCGGATTTGCTGCGGCAACTCGGGCCGTGCGCGTACATGAATCATAGGCATGATCACCAAAAACATGCCACAGAGAACATAGGAAACCCTGGTTTGTTGACCTGACCCCTTTCGACTGACCACCCCCCCCCACCATACTCTTTAAAAAGCTGGCGATACCCATTCCGGCCCTCCGAGATAGATACCTAACTAAAACAATGGTTGGCTACTTCGCCTCCAGCAGTCAAAGATGTCGGGAGACATGTCAAGCAAGGCAAGACATGCGCCGTCAAGGGTGTAGGGCCGAAGTGTTCCACACTAAAACCTAGTAGTTTGGTGTCAGTCACGGCATGTCAAGGCGAAGCTGCTGTCTGACAAGGGCTGACAGTCCTGTCTCCCGACATATTTGCCGGCAGTACGGGTGGGATCACAATGCGGCCTAGCGGTACGACTCTTTCGCACTACAACTCGGGCACCAATTTTTTTAATATTATTATTATTATTATTATCTTCCTTGGAGATCTGGGTAAAAAAAGCTTACGCCCAACACACTTTCTTATTTGTGTACCGGTTCTAGTCCATCTGTAGGACACAGACTTCAACATGACACTCCGCCAGTGTACATGTCATGAACTTGCCGGACCTCAGCAATCTGAACCATCGCCTCATCACGCACGCAGCGGCCACAATGGTCACGGTAATCGTCACTTTACATATGGTCAATTTTGCCCTCTCAAGGCCGAGGAGGGTTCATATCAACAGCCTACCTGGTCGTAATTTATTTACTACTGCACTCGCTGTACATAAACTCAAGCTTGACAAAATTAGGGATTCGTCCTTTACGAGGGGCGTACAGCCCTGAAGGCTAACCCTAACCCTGTTCACACAACTAAATACCTGGTATTACTCTGATCGATGACTCGTCCTCACAACAGGAGATCAGTCTTAAGGGGGCTATATATATAAGGCCAACAAAAGGCATTGGCGCGCCAATAAAATCCTCGGATTTCAATCATAAGGTAGCATTATCTTATGCGGATGCATGTATGCGCCTCTCACCGTGTTCCTGCTTAAGCGGTGTCGCGAAACCGTTGACGATGCTTCCCAGAATCTCTAGCAACTCCCCGATGCCGTTGTGTCGCGGACACTCGTACACAAACCTGGTGTGTCAATATCGTGCAGAGGGGTGGGCGCCGCGTGGCGCCGGCATTTGCAAGAGGAACGGCAAGGCAACGGTTACTTGTCGTCGAGCACCAAACAGAGCGAAGAAGAATCAAATCAAGGCCGTGACGCAAACCAAGGCGAAACGGAACGATACTGAATAAGGGTACACCTGTAACTACAAACAAGCCAGAAAAATACATGAAAAAAAAACGCGAAGAGGAACGGACATGAACAACGGTTACAGGCGAACGAAGCGAACAGCAACAACATAAGTACGTCGGGTAGATACGGGGCAAGCAAGGTTTTCACGCACCTTAGAAAGGCGTTCCCAACTGCTCGCCGAATGAAAGCTCGGTGCATCATGAACTTCCCGTACACCCTGTGCAGAATGGTTTTCAGGTAGTCCCTCTCTCGCGGGTCCTCGCTAAAACAACCAGGCATTGTAAATGGAACGCAATAAAGTGACGTGAAGGTGGAGGGGGGGAGGGGATCGCTTGTCATCGGTAACGGGGCCACACAATAGGAGAGTTACTTGGAAGGCGGTAATATGATGGGAAGGGGGGGGGGAGGGGTTGATGGCCGCTGCAGTGCTGTGAAAACAACATACCTGGGACCTACTTTCGTTCGTCTCAGAGCGAAAGGAGTGATGATCGAGACCTAAATGTGCTTTGTAAAAAATAATGAAATATACCAGGTATAGGTTTTAGAGTGTATGATGATTCCTTCTTACTTCCCCTGCGATGGAGTTTACCGGGCAATCTTTGTATCTGCTATCAACGAACATCGGAAAGAAAAAAACATCATAAGTAGCACACCATATTTCCTCTCCTCCTAGACAGTAGACCTTTCACCGGTCGCACGCACGCACCATCTCCCGCCAGCCGACAGAGGCAAGGACAAGGCCACACAGCAACAAGAAAACTAAATGTACCATCACACCCCTCGATAAAAAATATGCTTGGATAACGGCATTTTTGGACGCGTCAAGACCTCTTCTGGCCTTAAAATATATACCAGGTACTAGTGTAAGTAGCCGTCAGGCGCGTCAAGGCCTTGACATATATGCTGTTCTTCGTGCAGGGGACGGTCAGGCGCGGCAATGCCTCTTTTGTCCTTGACACATACCTGGTACACTGGTTGTAGTTCAAGGGGCCGTCAGGCGCGTCAAGGCCTCTTTTTGCCTTCAACATATGTACTACTTCTAGTGTAGGGGGCCGCCAGGCCCGTCAAGGGTCAATACCACGAGACCCAGGAGCACACGGAAAAACAGAAACGAGATTTTTATCCCTATAAGTCAGAACGAGAGACAAAGCAGATACAAAATATTTCCATGTACGATATTTCCGGACGAATGTGACAACTTAAATTTAGTTTTTAGAATCAAGGTTACTTGACTTCAGCACACACACCCCTGTCTGGGGCGGGAAAAATAACAGTGGGGCAGTCGCTTTTTTTCTTCTTTCCGTGTATTTATCCGGCTTTTTTTGTCGCGCCAAGGTCTCGTGTGGCCTTATTATGCTAGTCCAAGTGTATGGGCGGTCAGTCAAGGCGTCAAACCGCGGTCACCCGTATGATATAAGACATTTTCGCCCTCAACCCTCCGCTCGTATCTCTCACCTGTCGAACAACTCGACCAGCTGAAGGCATAACGACTGGTCGACGTATTGCTTGGCCTGCTTAGCATCCACCTCCGACGACACCACAAAACGAACTAAGAACTCGTACACTACCTGATTGGATGCAGCAGCGAAACGAAACAAAACGAAAAAAAAACGAAGCGTTACGAAACCGAAGCGCAACAGGATGAAACGGAACGGAATGAAGCGTAACAGAGCGAGCCAGAGCAAAACGAAAGGCAGCACAAAAACATAGAACCAAAACAAAACAAGGCAGGGACAAGTCCAGGGCAAGTGTCAAGGACGCGTTACAGACATGTCAGAATCAAGTCAAAGACGTGTCAAGGGAAAGTCAAGGACAGGTCAAGGACAGGTCAAGGACAAGTCAAGGACAAGTCAAGGACAAGGCAGGGACGAGTCAAGGATAAGTCAAGGACAAGTCGAGGACAAGTCGAGGACAAGTCAAGGACAAGTCAAGGACAAGTCAAGGAAAAGTCAAGTACAAGTCAAGGACAAGTCAAGGACACGTCAGCGACAAGTCAAGGACACGACAAATCAGGGACACGTCAAGGACAAGTCAAGGACAATTGCCAAGGGCAGGTCAAGGACATGTCCAAATCAAGGGAAGGACAAGTGAAGGACAAGTGAAGGACAAGTGAAGGGCATTTCACCGCTAACGCCAGTCTCAACAGAACGCTAACCCGCACGCCCAACGCGATCTCCCATGCAAGCCTTCCCTGATAGTTTGCCCATTTTTCCTCCAGCAACGACTCGTCAATCCCAACCCAATCCCCAACACCAACCCCGACCCCGACCCTAATCTAAAAGCTAACCTATAGTAGGCCTCCTGTAGGAAACCCAACCTCGCCGCAAATCCCAACCTTGACGCCACCCGTAACCCAACCTTAAGCCTCGCCTGGACGTGGGACCATGCTTCTTCCAATCCCAGGTCTACGCTTAACTCCAACCCCATCCCCAACCGAACCCAAAAGGTGAAAACGCCTCGCCCAAAGGCGCGGCCAAGCTCCCTCCAACAACCGTTGATACCCGTCCGGGTTGCAATCGTAATCCCTACTCCATCCGCAACCCTGATCCCTCTACCCGAACCCTATAACCCTAACCGCAATCTTACCCCAAGCCCAGATCCAACATCGTAAAAAAGACGCAAGACAACACACCCCCTTGATGGATAACACCCCCCCTGGGATAAATAACAGAACCCCTTGGATAGATAACACACCAAGGGATAGATAACACCCCCCCTGGAATAGATTACACCCCCCTTGGGATAGATAACACCCCCCCCCCGGATAGAAAACACAACTCCTGGGATAGATAACACACCCCCCGAGATGAATAACACCCCCCCCCCGAAAAAAAACAGACAACACACCCCCTTCGACAACTTGCAGTGTCGAAGTTCTCCAGAAGATGCCTTAACCCATTTAGAACCGCAGTACCGTTTTGGGGACAAACTACTTGAAATTTGAGTAATTTGTCCTCAAAACGGGACTGCGGTTCTAAAAGGGTTAAGGTGCCTTAGAGGGGGCACACACAACGGAAAATTATGGCGTTGAAAACATGTCGGGGTTAGCTACAGTAGAACAAGGGTCACGGTCATGGCTGGGGTTGGGGTAAGCGTTACGATAGCGACCCCCGGAAAAGCGCGAGCCGGTGTCCGACGGGACGCTCGGTCCGCCCATCCTCCAAGCAAAGGAACGCTCGGTTAAGCTGTGGTTGAGGGCCGCGGGGGGGTAGGGGGGGGGGGGCGGGGGGTGTACTCGATAGGAGAGATGTACTCGATCTCATGCATGGCCGTAGTCGTCTGACCATAGACCCTCACATCCCTACAATGCCGGGACGGAGCAAGGGGGGGGGGGGGGGGGCGGGTAGGGTTGGTTGGGGTTGGGGATTGTTGGAAGCTTTCGCCCACACCTTCAGGCGAAGAACTGTTCTGTTTTTTTTTTCGTGTAGGTTGACCGTATCACACGGGTGATAAAAAAACACGCACACACACCCCCTTCGGGCTAAAAACCCTTTTCTAAAAACGGGGAGAGTAAAAAAAAAACGCCGAGCTGACGCGTCTATTGACAACTTTTGACGAGATTATTCGAACCCCAACCTATATTCGAACCCAACCCCATATTACGGGGGACCATAGTTAACAGGACCTATGGTAGACACCAAAACCTACCGGTATATAATTACCTATTTTTACTAACAATATTACGTCCTATTTACTATGCCCCCCCGTAACAGTATTAACCCTTTCCGGGACAAAAAACTCAAAAATATAACGAGTTAGCCCCAAAACGGGACTGCAGTCCTGCCCAAATAACTAGACGCCATCGTCATCCGTACATACCAAAGTTCACCTCGCCAAAACCGTTCTCGGTAGGATGCAGCTCTCACCCTTCACTCGACATACCGCAAACCTCACGTTTCGCTAAGCGCTTGGTGCAAGCACTTTTCTGCCCATAATAGCCGGTAAAAAACCATGACGTGCTCCGCCCCCATCTCGTAGGGACGCGAGGGTGACCGATATTCGACTGCGGCCATGCATGACGATGAGTGCACCCCTCCCCCCCCCCCCCCCCCCAATCCCAACCACAACCTGTGAAGGTAAAAAGGCTTGCCTGGAGGTGGGGCCAAGCTTCTTCCAACAAAGGCTCATCCTTATCAGGGTCGCAATCGTCCGGCTGTGGCGGCAACGCTCGGCACACGTTTGCCTTTACCATCGCGATCACGTCCGGCATCACCGTCGGAGTAAATATCTGCAGGAGGCGTGTTTAGGGAGGGGCATACGGGAAGAGGATAAGGTAAGGGGTGAGGGAGGGGGGGGGGGGGGGGGGGGGGTTGATCACCATCGTGATCAAATCTGGCATCGGAGTCAATATACAAAGGAGGGGTGTTTACGGGGGGGGGGGGGGGGTGGGGGTCACCATCGCGATCACGTTCGTTTGATCACACCATCGTGGTCAAATCTGGCACGGAGTCAATTTACAAAGAGCGGATGTTGAGGCGCGCGGGGGGGGGAGGGGGTACACATTTGTTGCTTGCCTCAATCATTTGACCATTCACCATTGTCATGCAAGACCGCAGAAGTACGGCTTCGTCGCTAAAGGATAGAGGGTGGGGGGGGGGAGGGGGAAATCATCACATCACGTTCGGCATCGCCGTCAGAGTAAGTATGTACTATAGTCAAGTAGGCATGTTTACGGGGGAGGGTACTCATTTACCGCTTGCCTCAGTCACTAGACCATTAACGACGCATCCCTTTTTCGAGACGGAGCACCATTCCTACTCCTACTAACACGTGGACGCTCATTACATTTCCATACATTCCATAAAATTGTGTATCTAATCCCTTTCCTGTTCCGTCTTTGGGGGTCACCTCTCTCATCGGATAGCGATCGCTATGGTCCCAGTGGTGTACTAAATCATCATGCATGGCCGTAGTCGAATGATCATAGACCCTCGCGTCCCTACAATGCCGGGACGGAGCACGTCGGGTTTTCCCCGACCAGGCAGACGTTGCATGCACCAAGCGTGAAGAGCGCCGTAAGATGTTTGGCGAGTCGCATGAAGGGTGAGTAGCATCCTACTAAGAACCGATTTTGGGGCGGGCTCTCATGGGGTGAGGGGGCTAGAGGAAGAGAACGGAGGGGGGGGGTGTACTCGATAGGAGAGATGTACTCGATCTCATGCATGGCCGTAGTTGTATGACCATAGACCCTTGCATCCCTAAAATGCCGGGACGGAGCATGTCGGGTTTTCACCGACCTAGCAGACGTTGCTTGCACCAAGCGCGAAGCGCTGTGAGGTGTCCGGTAAGTCGAATGAAGGGTGAGTTGCGTCCTACTAAGAACACCTGTGAGGCGGACTTATCTATGGATGACCGCTTCAATAAGTTAATTTAATTTCCGGAGTAGGTAATTCCAGAAACAGCAATAGCAGTACTATGTACCTGCCTCGTGGGTGCCCTACCTTGAACACTACGTGATAAGATCATTCCCACTTGTGCGGAGTAAAGGTTTTTCACCTCGCACACATGATCTTACTCGACAACCAGCTGTGACCGACCGCCAAAAAAAAACAAAAAAAACGGTACCCTGGTTGTCTAGCTCACGTAGTGAGCGGCATATTTTACAGTGTCGCTACCAACCGACGCTAACCCAACCTATACTGGTATAAAATAGGGAGGGGGGGGGGGGGGGGGGGGGGGGATCAAGGCATGAAGGGCGCCCAACGATTAACCAGCTACTGCGCTCATCCGGCTTCACGCGCACGATACGCCACAAAGCCGGCTCACTCTGTGCTTCTTGTTCTACTACAGCTACTGCTACTGCTGATATAAGACGACGATAAGCGTGCCGTGCCGGTTCCAGGTGATACCTGGTACGTCCATGGTGGCCGGGAAGGTGGCGTACCGCCACAAGTAATGCTGATACAAACAGAACTCCAACGGAATCAGCCAAACGGCGACTGCACCAGTTGGCAACAAAACGCCCCACGCCCCCGGCCCAGCCCACGCTTGCACCTTCCTTCGTCGATCACAACAAGCTGTCGCGCGGGCTGACACAGAGTTATGCCCCCCACCCCCCACCCCCCTCCCGCTATCCTAGGAGGTAGATGGTGGCCACAAACGGCAAAACGGGAGAGGGATAGACAAGCGAAAAGTCTTGCCTGATACCTCCTGGTATGTCATGTAGAGAAAAACCAGAATGAACACCGAAATGTCGGAGGTATCTATTAGGAGTAAGAACGGTGCTCCGTCTCGAAAGGGATGCGTGCTCAATGGTCAAATAAGTAAGGCAAGCAACCAATGAGTACAACCCCCCCCCCCCTCCCCCCCGCGCACCCCCGACTCCCCCCCCTCCCCCCTCAGCAGCCCCCGTTGCTTCGTGTGGTCGACTGCGCAGTTGCCATTGGCTTTCGACTTTTGGCTCGAAAGCTCGAAAGTTGTTATAAATTATAAAGAGCCAGCCAAGCGATTCACCTCTTGTCCCTGAGGTGTATCAACGTGCTCCACCAGCTCCAGCAACGTCGCTCGCTTCACCTCCTTATCCCTGCCATCACCGTCGCCACCGCGCAGCCAGGGCAAAAACGAAATGAAACGGGGTGACAAAAAAATCGAACCACACGAACCGGAACGGAGCAACGAAACAAAGAAACAAAAAAAAAAAAGGAGACGAAACGAAACGAAGCAAACAAGAAATAACCAAAAAACAGAACGAAACGGAACGAAACGAACCGAAACGAAACAAAAACGAAACGACGTCACGAAACAAAGCACAAGCATGAAACGAAACGAAGCGAAACGGAGCGAACGCGAGAAGATAGAAGACACGAAGCGAAACAAGACAGCACGAAACAAAAAACAATGAAACGAAACGGAACAAACACGAGAAGATAGAAGACACGAAACGAAACGAAACGAGCGCCAAAACGACACGATGCATACATAAGGTTGCACAAGGTCACGAAACACCATGAAACGAAACAGAACGAAAACAAGCAACAACACAACACTGCCAAGAGAAAAAAAACGAAACACCAGCGATACATATAGTACATAACACGGAATAACCTCAAGCAGAACGGAACGAAAACATTAAAAAAAAACAAGCATCAAAATACGCATATAACACGACGGCCGCAACGCAAGCAGCAGCAGCAGCAGCAGTCGGTTTTCCGCGTTCGCAACTTCAATCACGACGCGAATAAATCGCGTCAAAAAAATCGCGGTAAACCGCCAACGAAACAAAATTGGATACTGCACTTGGAACTAGAGATCGAGATCGAGACAGCACGTCCCACGATCACCATACTTCGTGCAAAAAAACGGACAAAAAAAACGAGAGCCGCCATTTACAGAGCGAATAATGTACGTACTTCGAAGTACGTAAAAATCGACAATGGAGAAAACGCGTCCGGCGAGCACCTTATCGTATGATATGATATCATATGATATCATATCGTATCGTGTACACGGTATCATATCGTATCGCGTATATGTTTACAATATAGTATCGTGCACCAGGAATACATACGCACGATACCATAATATAGATATATCACCATGTCATATTGGATATTTTTGAGCGCGATTTACACAACACACTGCGCCGCACGGACCAGATCCGTCGCACAGCATGGTGTAAACGCCCCCTGTACGGCAACAAAGCGAGCCGGGTACGCACAGGTAACGCACGCCTCGCCAAGTCAGATGTGAACTGCGAGCCGACACAAAATTCCTACTTTTTTTATTTCCCCCCCATCGAGGTGCATTTTTCTTACACAGCCTGTTTCGTGACCACAGGCAGGGTTTCAGGGAAATAAGGTAAGGTCAGAACATCCTCATCATCACCATCAACCCATAATTTACCTCATGCTCGATGTAAATCTTTCTTCCGCTCTTCGGTTTCCTAATTTTAAGAACGTTTGCTTGCCCTCGTTTGCGGTTTAGCCTCGACTGTTTCTACTACTTGGGAAAAAACACACACACAGATACACACACTGACATACAGCTGTGAGATTTGTTTTTCCTCCACCCTCTTCTTCCCTCTCAAAACTACTGTAGGCAAGCTTGGTGCGATACTTCCACACCTCGGACACGTACGTCATCTACAGATCATCTACAGATCATTCCCACTTCATCATGTCGATAATTCAAGGCAGATATATTCCTCATCTGTATTATCTGTGTGATCTGTATGATCTAGCTCATGTTGCGGGTGGGAGCTGTACAATCCACATGATCTACCGTAGCATACGTTTCCTGGGTTGGATCCGTACTACGCAGACCCTGCACAACCTCTCATGCCACAGGTGAGGAACTAGATGATCTACTGTAGACAGATCAGATAGGTAGATAGATAACAATATGTTCGAGGGGTGATACTTAGATATCGCGTTTCTATCTGATTTTAGTCTGAAAGAGGTCCTCGGACAGAGTGGACTTCTGTATAGGTTTTAGACTGGTCTACAAAGTCAAGACGGTTTTTTTACGCAACCAATTCGCTACCTACTCCTATTTTAATGCCAGGTACTACTGCACTACTGGAGCGTAACGAAAAATGGGCGCCTCCTGCTGCTGTCGTTACGGTATACTCTGTGAGGGTGTTGCAATCATCGAAATTTTCGATACGATGTCCAATATGGTTGACATCAATAGTTGTCAAAAAGCCAACAACATGGTTGAAACCAGCCCACCTAGAATTCTCCATCGGATCCGTCATGTCAAAGACGACGGAACACAGCTTCAGCTTCTGCTGAAACAGGCTTTCTCTCAGGTGCTGCGCCGTGTCCTGCAAGTAGCAACACCGTCACAACAGAAGCAACGATCAGCCATCCAGAAACATCAAAAAGAGCTTACTTGGCGTTATTGTGGAATCATTTTCGAAAGAAAAAAAAAAAAACCAACAGATAGCTTCCTTGAAGAAAACCGCTCATTTCTTCAAGAAAAAACTTCCTCCTCCCATCAAGGATAAAAAAGGCTACTTGCTTACAAAAAACACCTCATTCCTCCAAGCCAAACCCTCCTTCCTTCAACAAAACTCCTCGTACCTTCAAGGACACCCCTCTTTCCATCAAAGACAACCCCTCCTTCCGTCGATAAAATCCCTACAAAAACTCATTCCGTCAATAAAACCCCTTACTCCCTTCAAGAAAAACGAATCGGTTCAAAAAAAGGCCTCCTGCAAGAAAACGCCTGCCTCCTTCAAGGAAACTCCTCCTTCTTTCCCACCAACACGTACAGAAAAATGATGAAGGTTTGCAAATTCACATGAAATCCAAATTATCTTTGTATTCGGGACAGAGTGGTATTTCTTGCCCTGAGATGACTCCTGTCGGACGTACCCCTGTTTTGAAAACGCTTCCTTCCTTCAAGAAAACGCCTTCTTTCTTCCTACTCCTTACCCTGAGAAAAAAGGGCTCCTTTATGAATCCCTGTTACACGAGCGCTTGTTGAGATTCCTTGAAGAAAACTCCTCCTTAACCCTTTTAGAACCGCAGTCCCGTTTTGGGGACGCACCACTCAAATTTCAAGTAGTTTGTCCCCAAAACGGGACTGCAGATCTGAAGGGGTTGAAAAAAAAAAAAAAGCCCTCTTCCCTCAAGCACCCACTCCCTCCTTTCAACTGAACTCCTTTTTCCTTAAAGAAAAAACTCTCCCTTCCCACGTAAGATAAAACTCCTCCTTTCTTCTAAGAAAATCCCTCCATCCTTCACGAACACCTCGCCTTCCTTTGAGAACACGCCTCCTTCCTATTTCTCACCCTGAGAAGAGGAAGCTCCTTTATATACTCCTGTCGCACGTACGCCTGCTCGAGGGAACGGCTCGACTCGAACGACGTAGACCTTCGACTCATCGAAGGCGTCCTGAACAAACCACGAACACAACAACAACGTGGGAGGGGGGAGCACAAAACAGAGCGTCGTTTACAAAACTTCAAACACCAAACAAAAACGAGGTATACAGACCTTCAACTCATTGAAGGCGTCCTGACACCTGGTGTGAGAAAAACGATCCCAGGCGGCGGAACACTCTCGTGGGATCTTTGGCACCCTCAGGGAAACGCCCACCAGGTTTCCAATATGTCCCGAAATAGAAGGAACGTTTGTATTGAATATCAAGGCACAAATATATACATATATATATTTGGGACAGAGTAGCCTAAAATAGTGGAAAGGTTGGTCGGGCGTATTTGTAACGTGTTGGTACGTGATAGGTCAGCACACTATCCGCTGGTACGCGATTGGTCGGTGCACGCTCTACGTATTACGTGTACAGGGTGGACCAGGACACTCTCTTAAACAGTGTAAATGGGAGGCAAGCGGACTCTTTACGTGTACGTGATTGGTCACCTCCCTCTCTACGTGGTGTGCGGGCTCGACTAGGCCACGGCCGAAACAGTGTAAGCGGTTGATGTCAACATCAACACCAACACCAACACCAACACCAACACCATCACCACTACCGGTACCGCCGACAGCCATATCACCAACGCCATGAACACCAGCACCAGCAACACCAATGCCATTACCGCCGACACCGACCCCAACACCCCAACACCACCACTAACACCACCGCTACCACCAGCACCGTCACCGTCACCGCCAACACCAACACCAACATCAACGCCAACACCAGCACCAACACCAACAACGCCACCACCAACACCACCCCCACCACCACGTGTTCGCCACCGCCACGAACACCACCGTCACCACCAACACAAACACCAACACAAACACCACCCAAGCCACCAAGGCCACCACTACCACTACCAAAGCCAACAACGCCAGCAGCACCACCTGCTGCTACCACCATCCCAACGACAGAGTTGTAACTCACGCGCGCCGCGGCAACTCCACGTCGGCGACGGGAGTGTCCTCCACTCCATTCTTCAGCAACGACGGCGTGCTGAAACACGACGGAACACGCGAGGCAACGCAAAGCGAAACAGGGCACGGCAAGGAAAGGCACGGCGCGGTGCAAAGAAAGCAGCAAGGGCACAAAAGGGTGGAGCAAAAGGGAAAGGTGAAGGAGGAGGAGAAGGGGGAGGGGCCAGAGAAAGGGGCGAAGGGAGGGGGGGGGGGGGGGGGGGGGGGAAAGGCGGCAGCGGATCAGCACCAATTACAGGAAGAACGAGCAGGCTTTTATCAAGATACTGGATTCGGGGGGCGGGGGGGGGGGGGGGAACCTCGTGAATGCGATAAGGAGCACAAAGACAAAAAAAAAACGTGCTTCAAGTTCAGAAGAACGACAGACCGACCAGTAAAAAAAGGTGGTGTGAAATTTTTCAACCCCTTGAGGGGTGCAGTCCCATTGTGCGACCAAACACTTGGAATTAGAGTCGGGTTCAGGTTTCTGTACAGTGCGGTACTAAAAACAGGTACAAAAAGGCACCTGTAATGCCGAGTCCTTGGGGTGAACTTCCCTCGTCGATTTTCTCCAAAGACGTACGTACCTTTTTGAGGCCTTTTAGGACTGCAGTCCCGTTTAGGGGATAAGACTACTTAAAAATTGACTGGTTTGTCCCCAAAACGGGGCTGCGGTTGTACGAAAGGTTGAGCAATACACACACAAATGGTGGCTTTCGGAACATCTCGTCGAGAAACCTGCCAAACCGGCGCACCGCTCGGCGTACGTGCTCTCTCGGATGCCGAGAGGGCCAGCGTGAACGTTCGTGCGAGGGTGTGTAATCGTATCACGCGTGATGTAGGGTATTAAGAACTGACACATGGCCTCGATTTTCCACCACCCCCATGTTCTTGGTACTGCTCAAGTACAAGGGGAGGCCAAGCACGGGGGGGGGGGGGGGGGGAGTGTACACATTATCATGCATGGCCGTAGTCGTATGACCATAGGCCCTCGCATCCCTATAATGCCGGGGCGGAGCACGTCGGGTTTCCACCGACCAGGTGGCGGCGGCGGGGGGGTGAGAATACATACGTACACCCGTGACCACGGTCGAGAATGCCTGCTGTGAGGGTACACGAAACCGCCCAAGAGTTGGGCTGGAAGGTAACCGTGATGACCAAAAACAAACAAAAAACACACACACGCACATACTAAAATACCCTCGGACGGGCCTCTGCTTGTATCAAAATATGCATGAGTGTGTAACATGTATCTCGCGCGTGTGGTGGGGTGTGAGGAAAAACGCATCATCCGCGTCAGTAACGGTCGGCAGTAACGGTCGGTCAACTCCTGGACACGAACAGACAGGTCGGTCGCTAGTCGGTAATCCACTGAACCGGTCGTGACACGTCAATTCCGGGGGCCCATAGCAATAGACAGTAACAAATACCAGATAGAGTATTGTAGTAACAGCACCCACCACGGACCCATCAACCATGCACCAGATATCCCCCTATGTTCACACACCAGGTTTTGGTTCTCATTACGATGGTTGATAGGTTCCCTGTAGAACATGGGTTCATGGAAATCGAACGAGAATCGAGTTCGAGTACATACGATGCCGAGTAAGTCGAACTATCAAACAAAAAATCGATTCGACTATTTCGTCACGTATTCGATATTGCATCTACGCCAACATTTTTGGCAGTGCGAGGTAGTTGGCAGTATCAGCACAAAGCGCCAGAGGATGCCAGACATTTGGAGGGCAAAAACAAGCTGGGGGTTCGTGGTTTTACCCTTTACCCCTTCACTGATCGCCGACTACACAAAAACTAGTATATACCTGGTACCCGGTAGTAAGTATGCTGAGGCCGAAAGGGGCCCTGACGCGCCTGACCGCCCTCGACACTAAAACCAGAATATGTGTCACGGCCAAAATAGGCATCGACGCGCGTGACGGCCACTTGAACACTACAACTAGTACATGTGCCAAGGCTAAAAGGGGCCTTGACGCGCCTGATCGCCCCCAACGCTACAACCAGTGTGTGTCAAGGCCAAAAAAGGACCTTGACGCGCCCGAACCGACTGCCTCCAACACTAAACCCATCATGTATATACGTCAAGGTCAAAAGAGGCGTTGACGCGCCTGACCGCCTCGAACACTGGGGCTAGCATACCCGTCAGCGCAACGCGCCGATAAAGATCGGTCTCCTATCAATAGCATCTATGGAGGTACTCGAAAAAACAAAACACGTAACCGACTGAAACCGCCATCACCCACCAATCACGAAAGTATGATACGGCAAAAAAAACGAAACCACACGAAAGTCACACGCTCGTATAGTACCAGTATAACCAGGGACACTCCTGGGAAACTACGGAGAAGGGGGGGGGGGGGGGGGGGGGGGCGCACATACAACCCCCCCCCCCAACAAATCCCCGTTCATCCAACATTGAACATTGAACGCTGAGCAACATAACTGCGCAGATTCAAGAGATGGGGGGGGGGAAGCGTAGACACATATAATTGGGGGGGGGGGGGGGATTCCACCACCAACCCCTGCTTATTCAAAATTGAAGACTTGGAACACCGAACATTCAAAACTTAGCAAATTCAACATTGAAGAACTCATATTGAAGATCGACGATCGAACGTCAGAAAGGGAGACAGACAGACACGACGGACAGACCGGAAGGATGATGCGGATGGTCGACGCAGCAAACGAAGCCGACTGAAGCAGCGGGCGCAGAGCGTGGGACGGGACGTGAGGCGGCCAGCGTCAGCGTCAGCGTCAGGGTCAGCGTCAGCTTCAGCGTCAGAACAAGCGCCCGAACTCCGCATCCTGCCAATGCCGTCCACCCCGAACAAAAGCAGCCAGTGTATGATAGCGCGCTCAAAGGCTCAGATAAAACAGGGAAGACGACAAACGCGAAGCTGCCAATCCAACAATACTGGCAGCGTGCTCAAACGCTCAGGTACACGGGGACGACGACAAAGGCAAGCATATCATACAAAACCCCCACTGCCATGACGAATGAAGGTCAACTTCTCGAAACAAGCACACGGAATATGAACAACAAAGTAATGGTCTCCACACAACCGATTGTTCTACGATCGGTTCCTGATCTCGACTAACCATATCCTTTAGGGCAGGCCTGGGAACCGGCTGCGGACTGACTGCAACTCGTCTACCAGTTTCTAGCTGCCTACTGTATAGGTAAAAATGCGACTCATTCGGGTTTTCCTATTTGTACCAAGGCGTATTTGGCTTATCGAAGTTTTTGGATGTAAAATGAGCCTCAAGCAGCGAAGCTCTTAGCTTCGGCCGCGCCTCCAGCGGAACTTTGCGACCATTCGGGTTTATTCCCCGTTTGCAGCAAGGCTTGCGTCGTTTCATCAAACTTTCAGAGTGTAAAATGGAGCAAAACTACAGCAGTGTAGCTCACAATACGCACACCCCTTGCGCGTAGCCCGTCAGAGTGCGTAAGCAGCTACCTCAGCAAGATTCACTATCAACACGTTTTTTTTTTTTTTTTTTTTTTCGGGGGGGGGGGTTGGGGTTACTCTTCCCTCTCTTCCTCCTCAGAGGGGGGTACTCTTCCCTCTCTCCCTCCTCAGAATAGTCGTTACTCAGATCAGGGGTCACATAGCATACTCAACCCCCCCCCACACTACTGCTCGTACCTTCATTTTCACCGCGATAAGACTTCAGCACTTTTTCCTCTCGTCGACTCGCGTCTTTCTATTAATAAAGGTGCTTTTTAGTTCCAGCGGCGCCTCCAGCGGAAACTGCCGCAAAAGCGCATCCTGGGGAGCCACCGAACAAGCTTCCACTGGGCCTCCCTTTCACTGGGCCTCCCTGACCGTAGCCGACTAAATCCAGTAACAGCACTTATCCCACGAATACATACCAACCGTTACACATAGGAAAGTAAGGCTACACTTTCATTTTAGAAGGACGCCAAGGAAACTGGAATCCTACAAACAAGTAATAGCCTATGCTGAAGGTTGTTGTTCGAGGACGTGATCACGCCAAGGCATACAACCCTTGCTCACACTATCAACAGGCGTTTTTCATCGGCGGGCGGGCCCGTACTGCTGCCTGACATCGCCACTCATGATAATCAGAACCTACGATTAAGACCCGAAAACCACACCAAGCACGCTGCCGCATCCCCCTTATGTTTCAAAATTAAAACACCACATTTATTCTGATGGCCGCTGCTATCTTCCCGCGAATAAAAGCTATCCGTTAAATTCAGCCAACATTCCATCCTGGATGCTGACTACTTCCCCCCGCGCAAAACGCCTTGCTACGCGGGAACATACCAGAGATAAAGGGGACCACAGCAATAATCACGACTCATCGAGTACACAGAAAAATCATGCCTGGTATATTTTAGTGTTTTTACCAAGCGTATATGGTGCTCATGAATATGTATGGTATGTCAATATATGGAGATACATGGTTTGTGGGTCCACCTATGATTCTGGCCACTAGAAGTCCCCCTTCCCGTAATAGCTGGCTTACTCGCCACAGAACTAATACGAGATGATAAGCCGTCACGTACAGCCAAACACTTTCGAGACTGGCAGGGGGGGGGGGGGGCGTACTCATCCGCTGCTTGCCCCAAGTCATCTGACCATTGACCACGCGTCTCTTTTCGAGACGGAGCATAGGGGGGGGGGGGGGGGGGGGGGTAAACCAAAGCAAAGCAAATATATATACGTGACAAAAATGGAGTAAAATAATTAATAAACTTCGCCCCGCAGTCCCCACCGATTGGCTTGACTTCCATTGACGAGCGTCGTGTCCTTTCGGCGTTTTTGTTGTGCTTCCTGAGGCGTGTAGATTGCCGACTTCTTATGTATACGTATAAATATAATAGGTATGCTGCACGGCAGAGAAAGTAGACCGTAGAGACAAAGAGAAGACAAGGGCGAGGATAACAAATGGGATGGATACAAGACAGAAAGAAAAAAAAAAAAGTAAAAAAAAAAAAGAAGAAAAAAAAAGCACGCGTGCGCTAACACTCCCCTTTTGGTCCATTTTCTCATCTCACGTCGGTCCGGACACGACCCGACCCCAACCCTGGACTTACGAAGCCCTTACCCCCACCCTCTGGGGGTCTCCAGATAGGCAGTGGCGGTGGCGTTTTATAGCGAGGACCCGGCCGGCCGAAAGTCCGGATTCGACCGATCACGCGGTTGTGTTGCGCGGGTATATATGCAAGGCGGTGTTGTATGCACGGCTTCTCCTATCGAACTTTCGATATATCGCTGCATCCACAGTGTTTGCCCCTCCATTTCCCTTGCATGCCATGCCCTGGTATTTTTCAGGACTCGGGCTTTTCGCGAGCTAGGTCAAAATCTCATAGGTCGGGTTAGGTCGGGTCAGCTGACCAGACCCGACCCGCGAAAACTGTGAGGTATGTTGACTTCTCCGCCCGACCCTACCCGACTCGCGAGATTTTGAAAAGCCTCTTGACCCGACTCGACCCGAACCACGAGATTTAAAATGTTGACCCGACCCGACCCGACCCGTGACATATGAAAATCTCCTGACCCGACCCGACCCATCAGTTTTCAAAACCTATTCACCTGGCCCCACCCGACCCGTCATGTTTCAAAACCTGTTAACCTGACCCGACCCGACCCGCTACCTTCCGAATGACCCGTGGGAAACGGGTTTCATGCGGGTCGGGTCAACCGGGGCCATGACATATCTCACGGGTCAACGACGAAAGCTCCCGGGTCCACAGATAAAACCGTTCGTACGTTGGTCGTTTGGTTAGTCGTTGGTCCCTCGTATTTTTCCGAGAATGTCGTACGTTTGAGTTCCATATATTTTCTTTTTCCAATCATGTGAAATTCTTTGGAGCGTTGTGTGGTGAACGCTTGCAAAACTACGGATCCGCGGGGCAGACCTGCGGGACAGCCGAAATCAATTCGCGGGTCATGGTGACCTACCCGACCCGCGAATTACCCGTATCTCACGGGTCATGGCCTGACCCGACCCGTGACATTTCGAACACCTCCTGACCCGATCCGACCCGTCCCGTGACATTTCGAACACCTCCTGACCCGAGCCGACCCGCGAGATTTCAAAACCTCTTGACCCGATCCGACCAGACCCGTTAAATTTCAAAACCTCTTGACCCGATCCGACCAGACCCGCGAAAAGCTTGAGTTGTCTTGACCCGATCCGACCCGACTCGCGAGATTTTGAAACCCTCCTGACCCGACCCGCGAAAATGCTTGTACTTTTCATGCATATGCTGGACGAAAGCGTCCAAGTATAAAACAATCGAAATAGTACGTACCTGGGATCGAAATAGCACGTATCGAATACTCGTACTTTTATTGGTTTATCTATATCGTATGTATCCAACTCGATTTTCGTTCGATATCCGATATTCAACACTATCGATCTTACGAAACGAAGAGGATTTTAGACCGATGTACCCATTCTGACACCGACCCGGTTCCATTTCACGAGCATCCGATTTGACCCTTTCAGGGCAAGCCGTAGTCCCGCTTGGGTGACAAACCTCTTAAACTCTTAACCCCTTTAGAACCGCAGTCCCGTTTTGGTTACAAAGTACTTGAAATTTGACTGATTTGTCCCCACAACGGGACTGCGGTTCTAAAAGGGTTAACCCTTTTAGAACCGCACTCCCATATCTGGGGACAAAAAGCTCTAATTATAAGTAGTTTGTCCCCACAACGGGACTGCGGTTCTAAAAGGGTGAAGTAGTACTGCTGTAGTTTGTCGCTAAATCGAGACCGCGGCACTAAAAGGGTTGAGGCTATAAACAGAGATAAGAAGCACCAGGTGCAACGGCTTGTCACGAGGATGAACCAGTTAACCCTTTTAGAACCGCAGTCCCGTATTGGGGACAAACCCCTCAAATTTCAAGTAGTTTGTCCCCAAAACGGGACTGCGGTTCTATATGGGTTAATGCGAGTACTTGGAACTAGAGTAGAGTAGAGTTGAGTAGAGTACTCGTAGAGTAGAGTACTCGTAGAGTAGAGTAGAGTACTCGTAGAGTAGAGTAGAGTACTCGTAGAGTAGAGTAGAGTAGAGTAGAGTAGAGTATAGTAGAGTAGTCGGAGATAGGACAAAACCGGAGACAAGATCAAGCGAATTCGCTTGTGGCAGATCTTGGGGTGGCCTTAGAATGGGTGGACCACTAGTGCTGTCGTGCTGCTTCGATGTATGTACCACTGACTTGCATTGGAAACGTTGGAGATAGTCGAGAAAGTGGTTGACGCGCTACTTAGTCTACGAAACCAAGAGCATTCCTCCGCCCTAACCTTTGGTCGGTCCATTCGACATCATGGTCGACATACACTGATACACTGATACACGGAACGAAAAGGGCTAGAGTATCGTTCGCAGCCGTGGTGTACGACCCATTTCAAGACCGTCCGAGGCCATGGGTAGAGATAAGACCCGGTCAATCGGCTTTTGACACTGTTGTTGAAAATCGTCGCGTCCCGCCTCAGCAACTACTGCGAGACCGAGGAACTACTCCCCGAGGAACAGTGCGGCTTCCGCCCCGCACGATCAACGATTGATATGTTGTTCGTCGTGCGACGGCTGCAAGAGCTCGGACGACAAAGAAAAACCCCCTTATACGTGTGCTTCATCGATCTGCAGAAAGCGTACGACTCTGTCGACCGAGAGCTGTTATGGAAGGTACTCACACGCTTTGGCGTACCAACCAAGATGCTGAGAATTATCCGTATTTTCCACGATGGCATGCGGGCTCGCGTGCGTACTGATGACGGCGAGCTCTCGGAATGGTTTGATGTCACGCAGGGGCTGCGGCAAGGCTGTGTACTATCACCGTTACTGTTCAACGTGTTCTTCGCTGCTGCGTTACACGTCGTACTAGTACGCTTCAGCCAAGACGAAGCCATTGTAAGGGATTTGGTCCAACTCAGTGAAGCTGGAATAGTTCGAACAGGGAAGGAGGAGCCATTGGCGTGCGTGCGAAGGTCTGTATGGGGCATGTTGTACGCCGATGATGCAGGAATTGTCTCGAAGTCGGCTAAAGGGCTCGCAAAAATGATGACAGTCATCGTGACTGTCTTCGAAGCAGCAGGCCTCACGGTGTCGGAAAAGAAGACTGAGACAATGGTCCTACAAACACCAGACCGGACAACCCTCGCACCACCGCTCGTCATCGAAGCGGCAGGTCAGAGGTGTAAGCAGACGACCCAGTTCTTATACCTAGGCGGCGTTATCCACGAAAACGCTGCGCTCTCGCTCGAAATCGACCGACGGATCCGCCTCATGCGAGCATGCCTCAAACGGTTCGACCCGGAGTTGTATGATAGGACGACAGCCCCCTTAGCCTTGAAGTCCGAATGCTGAAGGCCGAGGTGATTGAGACCCTGCTGTACGGGTGTGTGACGTGGACCCTCAGAGCGGAACACTTTGCCAAGCTTCGAACGGCTCACCAAGTCCTGTTGCGAGTCATTGGCTTCCAGCGCCGACTTCGTACTGACCATGCCACCTTCTCGTACGCGAAGGCCCTCAAGATGACACGTTGCGAGAGCATCGAAACGACCATTCGTAAACGGCGGCTCTCCTTTGCGGGGGGCGTGGCACGGCAAAGCAAGGAGCGATTACCCAGTCGGGTAATGTTCGGGACGATAACTGGTGGGGAGAACCCGAGACCAGGCGGACAGTGGAAGACTTGGCATAGATGCATAGTCGAAGACCTTAGGGAGTTCCGAGCCACCGAAGGGTCAACGGAAGTTACCCCCTTGGTGTTTGGAGTTGAGACCGCGTTGTGGTCCACTGCAGCCAAAAAGGCGGGGAAGTGGTACCGGGGGATCCTTGAAGCAGCCGAACGGTTCATGATGAGGTGGCACGAGGCTGAGGCTGAGATGAGTAGGCAGCGCCGCGCATCCGCCGTGGATGGTGCCCAAGGGAACGGGGGGAGAGGGGGCAACAGGAGAAGTGGCAGAAAGCCCGACCAAGGGAATGCGGAGAGGGGGGGAAACAGGAGGGGTAGAAGGGAAACGGCGGTAGACGAAAGTAGGAAGGACATGGCAGACAGGGTAGCACGGCACCAAGTCGACTAGGAAGTGGAACATGACCATACTACTAGTGCTACCAACTGGTGCAGCTGGTTCCAACGTGGTCTTCCGTTGTCTTCTCTTTTTGTTGTGTTTTTTTTCTTTCTTGCGCTGACTCTCCATGATTTTCATTTTATTTTTTTCTCTTCCTTTTCTGATTGATAAGCCGTACTGAAGGAGCCGTGTGGCGTGGTTGGATGACGAACCTGCTCTGCTCGTTTCGTATTGTCTGACGCCAAGGGGTTGGGCACAGTTGACGAACGCAGGGCGGAGACGGCAGTCTGGGTAGCAAGGTACCAGGCGGATTAGCAGGGAGAACCTGGCTATACTACTCGTACCACAAACTGCTGCCGCCACCTGGAAGGTGCTTTGGGCTTTGGTCTGCCTGTTATTTCCCCTTTGTTATTTTTCCTTGTTACTTTTTTCCTTGGTTATTTGTCTTACTCTGTTTACAAGCAGTGGTGTTTTTTCTTATTTTATTCTTCTTCCTTTTTTTCCAGCTCGTTCTTTTTCAAGTGTTGGCCACCTCGCCTGCGGGGGGGGGGCACGACAGATTGTTTCTCCTAGACTTTGCTTTCATTTTCTTCTTCTCTTTCGATTTGTCTACCTTGTTTTTGTTTTCTCTTTGATTGTTTCTTTTCGTTTCACTATTTCATAGATTGCGTATGTTGTGCCTGTCGTATCTAGTATGATGACATGGCTTTGCATTGCCCACTGCAGTGCATACTGCACACGTGGCAACGTAGTAGTGGCGTAGCTTTGTGACCACAGAACTTGTATCTCTTCTAGGACTGAAGAATCGGCACGGACACTGGTTGTGCTGGATGTCGACGGGTAGAAAGAACGGTTTAATGTGAAGAACACACACACACACTGGAGGAAAACAAAAGTGGAATTCGTACGATGTACTCATTATATAAATATATGGCATTGCTTTGCAGTACCAAAAAATTACACCGAAATATAGGTTTATACCCACGTTTTAGGGCTTTTAGTACCGCAGTCCCGTTATGGGGACAAACTACTTGGAATTTGACGGGTTTGTCTCCAAAACGGGAATCCGGTACTAGAGGGTTAGAGTCTTCGTATCGTGCACAACAGCAGCACAGCAGTAGCAACGGTTCCTCCAAAGAAGTGCCCGCAGCCAACACTACCGGCACTACAGCAATAGTTTGGCAACCGGCTCCACTCAGCACACCGGTTCATCCCATCTGTGCCCACTGCTGTAGCACAGCAACAGCGATTTCACAGCCCCTGCACGTATCGGGCAGCCGGCATCACTCAGCCGGCACTACAGAGGGATAGACGGACCACTGCCGCTATATTGATACTAGTATTACGGGGGACCGTATTAAGTAGGACCTACTGTGCACACCAAAACCTTTATATTTCGCTAGGTTACTGACAATATTTGGTCCTATTTAGTGGTCCTCCGTAATAGTGTCAACACGAGCTGTCTCGAACTGAAGATGAGCCATCCAGCAGCCACCATCTACCAGATAGCGAGGTTCGAATAGGCCTTGGTCTAGATTCGACACGAGGTTCGAAACATACGTTCGACTTTCATCCACGCGAAGGACATATTTGATCGATTGCTAATCGACGATCTACTACTAAGCCGGCGTCCCCGTTGGCTTGGTAGGTGGTCCGCGTGCCTATCAAGATATATTTCGTGGGTACAAGTCCCACCGAGTGCATGCTCGTAAGGGCTTTTTCTTGCATGAAAGAAATTGATTAGCGGAAAGCACGAGAGCGTGAGTTAGCTACATTCGATGAAAATCGACGAGCAGTGGGAATGCTGAATCCTATGCGCGACAAAAATAAAGGCGCGTACCGGGGGGGGAGAAGGGTAGACACCTGTGATCACGGCTTGTCCAGAAGATCACTGAGGGTAAAATCCCCAACCAGATACAAGGTACGGCAAGGTAAAAGTGACGATCAAACCAAAATATATCTTCCTGATCTGTAGTCATCTGCAGCTGCTCATTGTTGAGAGCCTTGCCATACAATCGGCACGATCTACGGCATCAGTAGTACATATTTCCTGGGTTAGATCGGTGTACTTACACACCAGGCACAGCAGTGTAAGAGTTTCTGCACCAATTCTCTTTGAGGCAGGTCAGGATTTGAACGATCTGTACCGGATCGATCGGTAGATAGATATAATCGTTTTCTGTCGGACGTGTGCTTTGTCCCAACAAATATAAGGATCGTTGTGTATTGAATGTAAGCACAAAAAATAGTCCCTCTACTTCGAGGGAGAGTGGTGCGAGGTATTTGGTACATACATGTGTGCGTTCTGCACATTACACCGCTCTTTCTACTTTCTACCCGTCGATCCAGCACAACACAACAGTGTCCGTGCTGATTCCTCCTCCTGGAAAGATACAGAGGCTCTGCGGTCACAAAAAACTGAGGCACACAGGGAGACGAGCAGAGTAGACTATGCAATACCATGACATCGTACCGGATACGACAGGAGCGACATACACACTCTATAAATGACAGAAACAAAATCGACCGAAGGAGAAAACTGAATCGAAAAACAAAACAAAAGAAAAAAAATATGTCGTGCCACCCAGAAGGAGATGTGCACACAACACACAGAACCAAAAAAACAACGAACAACGATAGATGTGACAAATGAAAGTTCATTTTTTTTTTTTTTTCTCATCCCATTCATTATCTTCGCACATCACCTACTCTCTCTCCTTCCAACTCGTAACTCAGATCCGGGGTCACATAGCAGGCTCTTCTCCACCCTTCCCGCTACGGTACGTGCCTTCATTTTTATCGCGAGAAGATTTCAGCCTTTTCTTCCCTCGTCGACTCGCATCGAATTGTGCCTACCCACGCTGCAAGGCGCTCTCAACAATTGAATCCCTTTTTATTTTTGCAAATAAAATCAAAGTCCGACCCACCTGGGGACGAACCCAGGACTCAAACAAGTAGAATTCGAGGTTAACCACTTGAACCACCGGGGCGACCGGCATCAATAATACCCAACAATTAAAGAAATCGATACGACGTACCACTACGTGAAAACAGAGTATTATATCCGAGGCCCGAGATGCCTTGTATTGAGTTGTTGCCAGTACCAGCTGTAAATAGTGCGGGTTGTCAACCATTCTGTCGAACCTGCTGGACAAAAACCGTGCAGACACCATAGCCTTACCCTCTTAATACCGCAGCCCCGTTATGGGGACAAACTACTAAGAATCTGAGTGGTTCGTCCTCAAAACCGGACTGCGGTCCTCGAAGATATAAGAGCGGCGAGTTCGCACGGAAGCGCGGTCATTTTTCAGCACTCGTCTCCTTGATAACGGAGAAAAAAAAGGGTGATGTTAACCCTTTTAGAGCCGCAGTTCCGTTTTAGGGACAAACCACTCAAATTTCAAGTAGTTTGCCCCCAAAACGGGACTGCGGTTCTAGAGGGGTTGAACCCTTTTAGGGCTGCAGTCTCGTTTTGGGGACAATTCGGGACAAACTACTTGGGAGTTTGAGCGGTGTGTCCCCGAAACGGGACTGGAGTTGTCTAAAAAGGTTCATTAAGAACAGTCGCATCATCACATTTTCGGAAGGCCGACGACCACATCTGTCCGGAAGACACCTTATAGCCCTTGCAGGACTGAAAGCCGTCTGGGGGACAAAGACCTACCAGGCATCAACAGTACTTGACTCGTTTGTCCCCAGAAACGGGACTGCGGGTCCTAAAAGGGTTATAACGTTGTTCGGTATCCGCACCAACATTAACCCTTTTAGGACCGCAGTCCCGTTTTGGGGACAAACTACTTGAAATTTGAGAGGTTTGCCCCCACAACGGGACTGCGGTTCTAAAGGGGTTAACCTTCCCGTTCTCTAAAAAATCGAGAGCTGAAAAACAAAGGCACACACACCTACTAACTATGGTCCCCCGTAATACTACGTGCCAACTCAACCCTCTCCAGGGGAACATACCAACCAGCGTCGGTCATCATCAATCGACGCGAGTCGACGAGGGGATAACAAATGCGGAGCCTTTCCCGCAATAAGAGCGGGAAGGCGCGCAGCGTACTTATGGGAAGACCATAGTAAACAGGACCTACGGTACAGGCAAAACCCTGCATATTTCTCTATTTCTACCAACAATATCTGGTCCTATTTACTATGGCCGCCCGTAATAGCAGGAGGGGGGGGGGGGGGGGGATACGAGTGTAGCTATTAATATTACGGGGGGCCATAGTTAACAGGACCTATAGTCTACATAAAAACCTATATATTTTCCCATTCTTACTAACAATATTTGGTCCTATTAACTATGGATCCCCGTAATAGTGACCCTGGGTTTCGAGTTGCGAATACAAACGCCAACAGGGACAAGACAAAACGAGACGGAGATACTATGAAATAGGACGGGAAAAACAGAAAAAAGAAAAAGAAAAAAGGCATCCGAACACACCCCTTCACCCGCGACCCACCAGGCAGCACCCATCAAGCATCATGCATCATCCATCCTGCCCGGTACACAACGTCTAGCGCTGAGTCACGTACGGTTTCAGTGTTTCTTACAACAGCGGCGTTGTCTTAACACACCGGGCGTTACCACAATACACACAACCCCGGGGGAATTTCCACGGCGATTTTCTCGACAACCGGAAGCCAGACCGCACACCATTAACCCCTTTAGAACCGCAGTCCCGTTTTGGGGACAAACTACTTGAAGCTTGAGTGGTTTTGTCCCCAAAACGGGACTGCGGTTCTAAAAGAGTTGAAGGCAAAACGCCGAGCGATGCCTCTCCAATATACGGAAAGATCTCCATAAAATATTTTCCTGTGTCCAAAGCCCACCGCATTCCTTGGGTGTGCGTGCGTCTCCCTCGCTTCTTTTGGAAAAAGTTGGCTTGGAACATCATCCCCTGAGGTGAGTTTGTTACCTTGCGCGTTACACGGGAAATATATACACTGCCATGCCAATATATTTTGTTTCTATATACCTCGAATGTATTTTTGCCAGGTAAATGCTTATGAAACCCGGTCTCGGGGCGATTTTTCGATTTAGATTCGAGTTTCGAGAGTCCCATTTTCCAATGTTCGTTCGATTTCCGGGTCTGGGGAGTTGGGGTTGGGCCGACTATCTCGCTCATTTTTTACTGTCTTTCCCTTCTGATTTGATTCTCGATTATCCATATTTTGATTCTTCTTGTGAACTATCAGGCCGATTTCTTCGGCTTGGAATTTAATTTGGGAGCGACTATCTCGCGACTTTCGACAAAATTCGTTCTTCGACCATTGTTTCCGGACTTTTTTTTTCGATTATCATCTTGAACTTGGCGCGGGAGGGATTATCTCGCGTAGGTTTGGCCGATTTTCGATATGTGATTTGCGTTTTCGATGATCAGTTTTTCGAATTTCGTTTTTTTTTCGGATTTTGCATTTTCCAAGTACCATTAATAGTAGCATTTTATCTTGAAACTAGTGTCGGGACGACCCCGGGAGAAAAGCAGCATCGAAAATGAACGTACAGTAGTAGCAGCACAGACGGCATGAATACGAGAACAGGGGAAAAACTAACAAACAAGGAAGGGAAAAAGAAGAAACGACGAGCCTTCTTGTGGAGGTCGTGGTAGACACCAGGATTACTTGTCGTACGTGGGACTCTCTGAGCTGTAAGGAAGGCCTTATAAATCGAGCGTGCCCCAAAAAAAAAAAAACGCAACTACAGCAGCAGTAGTGCAGTTCGTACAGATGAGGTAAGTCTTACAGAGGGCTGTTAATAGACACCTCGCATCTGCTTTTGGGGTACATGATGGGTTCTGATTGCTACGAAAATATAGAGATGATTCCGATACTTACAGCAAATAAAAACAGTCCTTGTACGATCCAAGGACAGCAGTTGATACTACGTACGTATCACCCCCCAGAAATATCTACGAACAAGCTGGCGAGCAGTTGCTACTGTAGGCATGACAGGCACATCGTACCGGGTAGGCATTCGTCATGTATCGAGCTCCATGGCGGGGCGACGGGTTTTGACCTGGACCGAACCGGGGAGATGGGGAGCTCGGAAAGGAAGCGTGCCACGTACGTGTTGGTATGTTGCATACCATGCTCACACAGATAGTTACAATAGTAGGGGTGGGGTGCGCCTGCAATTTTTGTGAGGCTGCTTCTCCTTTGAGGAGCCCCATAATATTACATTTACAGGAAGTAGTAAGCCACTCGAAACTGACCTTTGACAAAATCTGTAAGCTTGACCCTCTTAGGACACTGTTAGGACCGCAGTCTCGTTTTGGTGACAACGCACTCGAATTTCACGAATTAATAGTTTGTCCCCAAAACGAGACCGCAGTCGTAAACGGGTTGAGCTTAACTTAAGGGTACACGACAAAAAAAAAGAGAAGAATGGAGAACACTTGTTCTTCCACGGCCGAGAGGTACATCCCGGGTAACCACTGTGCGGAAATACAAGGAACAGTTTGAATCAACATTAACGTACAAATTGTCCTCGACTTTTGGAACAGAGCGGTACGTGCCAAAGAAGACGTCTTGTCCAGCACAAGCGGGGATAGTTCTTCAGTGTCTTCAAGGTGCCCTTAACCCTTTTACGACTGCAGTCTCGTGTTGGGCACAATTTGGGACAAACTACTTGGAATTTGAATGATGTGTCCCCAAAACGGGACTGGAGTTCTGAAAGGCTTAAAGGTGGTGTCAGTGCCCTTGAGGAGCCCGCCAGTCAGAAATATTCCAGGGGAAAAGTGACACTTAGTACAGCAGCGAGGTACGTACCTACTTAAAGACCATCCCCCCCTTGTGGCGCTTCGCGCTTGGTGCAAGCAATGTCTGTCTGTTCGGTGAAAACCCGACCTGCTCCGTCCCAGCATTGTACGGATATGATGGTATATGGTCATACGACTACGGCTATGCAAGATATCGAGTACACCCCCCCCCCCCCCCCTCCCGCTGATAAGCCAATAAACGTGGTCTTTATCTCCACAGTCTACAGTAGTATGGTCTTCTTATCTTTCACCCCTGGAAAAATGATCCCATACGGATACTAATATACTGAAATTCCAAGTCGTTTTTCTCTCGTGACGAGCGTGTATACCCGGTTTTATCTCTTACTGACTGTTGCGGTGGCGTTACACCGGATGGTCTTAGACCGGGTGCACCACTATTAACGGGGGGGGGCATAGTTAATAGGACCAAATATTGTCAGGAAAAATTGTTAAATATGTAGGTTTTTATGTATACCACAGGTCCTATTAACTATGCCCCCCCCGTGATAGCTGAACCCCTGCCGTCGAATGCCTCGTTCGAATCACCATACAGCAACCTCCATTCTATCAGACATTTTTTCCAACCCAAGGCAGTAGAGTAGAGGCTCCTACATATTCGAGAGTTGGCCTGATTGGACAAGGGCCAGGGCCAGGGTTGCTCTGATTGGTTTATGGGTGAGTTAGGGATAGGGCTGTTTATAATATTAGCCTCGTACACAGCAGCGCGTGTCTTATCAATACTGTTATTACGGGGGGCCATATTAAATAGGACCTACGGTACGCACAAAAACCTAAATATTTCGCTATTTAACGAACAGTGCTTGGTCCTATTTATTATGGCCCCCCGTATTAATATCCTACCATTGGTATCGATCAAGGGGTACCCCTTCTACAGTATTAACAGGACAAATTGCAGTCCCGTGTGAGGGACAAACCAGTCAGGTTCCAAGTAGTTTGCCCCCAAAACGGGACTGCGGTCCTAAAAGGCTTAAGCAACATTAACTCAAGGGAATTCTTACCGCACCCTAAACATGTTTTGGAGGAAAGCACACACACACTATCATGGGTTGGCCAGGCAACGAACCATTAAATAAAAAATCAGGAACGGGATTCCAACCACATTCATCTGGTAAAAAAAACACAATGGGTTATACTCGTTCAGGGCAGCGACTCATCGTGTGAATCATGGGTGGGATTCCAACCGCGTTCCCAAAAAAAATACCAAGGGTGACGTGGGCCAGGAATCATCGGGTGAATCATGAACGGGATTCCAATTTCCAACCACACTGGTAGAGAAGAAAAAACACAACAATACCACATGTAACATGGCATACGCATCAGGAACGAAGCGAATCATACTATCACGGGGAACCATAGTTAATAGGACCTATGGTATTACTAAAAACCTACCAGGTACCAGGTACCTGGTACATATTTTCCCTTTTTTATCAACAATATTTGGTCCTATTAACTATGGCCCCCCGTAAAAAAAAAATATGAATGGGATGTCAACCATAATGAATAATAAAACACACAAAACACAATCCCATGGCTTTTGGCATCCAACGAGTTCAGGACGCAAAAGACACGAACGGGATCCCAACCAAGCTGGGCATATAGCTCGTCAGTTCCCCTTAGCCTGTTGGTATATACTGCAGTCCCGTTCAGGGTATACCGCAGTCCCGTTTTGGGGACGAATTACTTGAAATTTGACTGGTTTGTCCTGAAAACGGGACTGCGGCCCTACAAGGGTTAACCCCTCTAGAACCGCAGTCCCGTTTTGGGGACAAACTACTTGAAATTTGACTGGTTTGTCCCCAAAACGGGACAGGGGCCCTACAAGAGCCGTCAGTCGGACATGTTAGGGCCAAAAAAAGTACAGATCATCCTCTCTCGAAAAAAACAAGTTCACGGTATCATACCCTCGACCACAGCTCTCGCTACTAATAGTACCGTTTCCCTTACGGACTGGTATGATACTATTAATACTATGTTAAACTCGTTTGCTTCCTTCCTGCCATCGAGATGGATTTTGTTACAGCCTGTTTAGTGGCCACCTGCAGGATTTCAGGGAAACCAGCTAATGTGAGAACATCACCATCATGCATCGTATACCTGGCACGTGGAGAGCGTTGAGTTCCCAAAAGGGCGTGCGATCGTTTTTCAGCGCTCCGTTTATTCCGGAAGCGGAAGGTCGCTTATATTACCGAACAAGAACCGAATAACAAGGTGTTTTCGGAAAGAGCAGTTCGAGAGCCTTCCGAACATATACGTACTACTGCTGTTCGCCTTTTTGGCCCCCTTTTTACTGCTGTGGTCGATAAAACGAGCGCTGAAGAGCGAGCGCGTTCCTGTGCCAACGCCAAACGGTCTCCAAGGAAGCACGCGTCGACGGCTTATAGCATGCCTGATATGTCAAGAGCAGTAGTAGTAGTACTAGTAGTAGTAGTAGTAGTAGTAGTAGTAGTAGTAGTAGTAGTAGTAGTAGTAGTAGTAGTAGTAGTAGTAGTAGTAGTATTAATAGTAGTATTAATAGTAGTAGTAGTAGTAGTAGTAGTAGTAGTAGTAGTAGTAGTAGTAGTAGTATTAATAGTAGTATTACGGGGGGCCATAGTTAACAGGACCAAATATTGTTAGTAAAAATGGTTAAACATGAAGTGTTTGTGTGTACCATAGGTCCTGTTAACTATGGTCCCCCGTAATAGTAGTATTAATAGTAGTAGTAGTAGTAGTAGTAGTAGTAGTAGTAGTAGTAGTAGTATCAGCGTGAAAAACTCTTACCGGCATGATCGATCATTTGAAAAAACTAGCTGAGGAGACTATACTGGCCAGACGCCAAGATGACAGGTTGAGAAAGAAAAGAAAAGGGGGCGGTTGATGATAGATAATGCAGTGAATGCATGAATGAGTGAACACCCGGTGCTCTCTGTAACACGATACTATCGTACTCCAAGGTGGCAAGGTGATCCCACTATTACCGGCAATAAAAGCTCCGCTTGAATTCCATAACCGAGTTCACACTGGGAATACACGGAAGACGAGAGCGGTGCTACTACTCTAGGCCAGGCGATAAGACGGTACGGCACCTGGAAACACGATGAAGCAGTTCTGAGTACTGCCATACTGGACGACGGAAATATCGACAACCAAAAACTACCGAGGATGTCACGTAGTTGGGTAGACACCCCCTATGTAGCCGAGCTGGACGCAGGAACGGACAAAGAAAATCGCAACGTCGCGCTGCTACTGCCAAGACACAAAACTTGCACTCCGTGAGTGCAACAATTCATCCACGGCCTTTTGCGTGCACGTCACCCTCTTCGCGGCAACTTTTTCCTCCCCGTCTTCCTCGAGAATTTAAATCCTCCAAAAAAGCGCCTCACTCTACAAGATGACCAGAAGCGTTTCACGATGCAGCACAACGGTATTATACACCAAGAAAACGCCTCAATGTAAATAAAGCCGCTTACAGCCCAGCGGTTTTACACTATGCAGCCCGAAAATGCCTCATTGTTGAAACTAACGGCACTATCGGGCATAGCGCAACGGTATTATACCGAAATAAAACGCCTCACTATACAGCGCGACGGTGTTGTACCGCAAAAAAATGCCCTGTTGAATCCACCTCCCAACGGCGTCATACGGCGAGGAGACGTCGCATTGGATGTACAACCCAACCCAACGGTAATATACTCCACAGCCCAACGGCCTTATACCGCGAGAAAACGGCACACTGCTGTACAGCCAAAAAGCGCCTCACTATACACGCCTGGGAGTGTACAACTCAACTGCATTAAGCGGCTCAACAGTATTATACCGGACACGAAACGCCTCAATATACAGCAGCGCGGTATCATACCGCCGGGAAACGCCTCAGTAAGCAGCACAGCGGTTTAAGACCTCAGGAAAATCCCTCACTTTACATACTGGCCGACGTCGTCACAGACATAAAACGCCTCAACGTACACACAACCCAACGGCACTATACCGTCACGAAACGCCTCAACATACAGCGGAGCGCCATTATGTACGGATATGCCGACATTTTACCGTCGGACAAACGCCTACCCAGTAAGTAACCGAACGGAAAAATGCACACGGGCAGATCCGTTGAAGACAACAGCCTATCTCACGAGGTGCAAGTATCGTCGACCACGCAGCCAGAGCTGGGAGGGGAAGGCGTCGATGACCGGTGCGGCACCGCTGGCGTTAGCGATAGCGTTACAAGCGTTATCGATAACATTTCCGTCACCGTTGCCGATACCGCTCGCCTTACCGTTGATATGTTACCGTTTTTGATACCGCTCCAGTCGCCCGTACAGTTACCGTTACCGCGGGATCATTCCCGTTACCCGTACCGTCACCCGGACCGTTGCCGCTACGGACAATACCGTTGCCGCCACGGAAAATGGTACCGTGATTGTTGTCGCTCCCGTTACCTATACAGTTACCGTTACCGCGTTACCGTTCCCGTTACCCGTACCCGTACGTACCGTCACCGGCGCCTGTAGATCCGTACCGTTGCTGCTACCGCTACCGCAATCGATACCGTTACCCTCATCCTAGGGTTAGATTGTTGATTCAACAAACCATGAGCAGAAACTTGCAACCCACTCTCTCCGGAGGATCACAAGACACATTCTGACCACGGACTGGACTTTGGCGACGAGTGAATGTGCGCACAACATATCCCTTGAGAGGGAACAAGGGGGAACACCCTCCAAAATCGCGTATCGGCGTCGATCCCAGGTGATAATGACAACGATTGCCTGGGGTGAGAACGATGATCAGATGACGCATGAATGGCGCAAGCGGGCAAAGAGCAACACCCTCACAATTTCAACGGGCCTAGGAACAACTCCAACGGATTGGTGTTCGATTCCGACGATGGTTGACACAGCAAGCGCGTGTGAGATGGTTCTCTCCCCTGCGTGTAGAAGCCGCCCCCGGCCGCCCTTCCCCGACTAAAACAAACGCAATTCATAAAAAAAAACACAATTTAACCCCCTGGATAACTGCTACATAAAAAAAACTGCTTGAACAAATTTAGAGTGTCAAGACAACCCCAAGCACTACTCGTAGAGGAAGGGAACTTGGCCCCCTCCGTGACAAACAAAAGACAAACCTTGCATCCCCTCCCCTCTAAGCCGTTCTCGCCTCCTCTGGGCCTACTTAACAGTGTCGTTGCATTGATGAGAAATAAGAACAAGTATTTAAACAAAACAAGAAAATTATTCAACAAATAAGAACACGTATTTAAACAAACAAGAACATTATTAAACAATCAAGAACAAGAACGTGAGCCTTCCCCATCACCTGGATGAAGGGGCAACCATGCCCCCGTGCAGCTGTACAGCAGCGCCCCCCTTCGCGCCTTTCGATCCCGGCGGTGGTGGCAGCCCGTCGCCTGTCCCCCCCCCGGCTCCCACATCTCCCGAGTACCCCCCCCCCCCTTTAGACGCCACCTTCCCCATTCGAACTCCCCCTCCGCCGGCTCTTACGCCGGGGCCCCCGACAACGTCGAACCCCTGGGTGGCTTTTCCCGCTGTGCCGTTGTGGCCCCCGCCGGCTAACATCCCGTTGCTGCTTAAAGCCGCGGTCGCTGCGTACGCGCTCCCATTTCCCTGGCTGCTGTTGTTGTTGACGCCGCTATGGAGTAAGGAGGCGCTGTTGCTGCTCCCGCCCCCCCCCCCCCCCGTGATTGGCCGCGCTGTTGCTACCCCCTCCTCCACCGCCGCTGTTCGCGTGGTTGTTTCTACTCTCCGCCGAGGTGCCGCCCCCACCACCGCTGCTACTACCGTTGTGCGCGTTGCTGCCGCTGCCACCGCTGGTGCTGCTGCTACTCGTGCTCGTGCTAGTCGTTGTGGTGGTTGTCGAGCTGATGCTGCTGCTGCTGGTGTCTCTGCCCAAGCCTCGAACATTCTTGAATTGCTTCAGAAGCCCTTTCATGCTGTGACCAACCATGGCTCACCAGCCTGCGGGAACCGCGGATATCCTCCACGGAACCAATGGAATTACCTAAGCTTTCCTAGCCCCTAGGCTTGACTCTATCCCGGCCGTCACCAGCTCACAAACCCACCCACTCACTCAGATCGCTCGCTCCCTCGTTGGCGGCCTTGCACAGGTCAAACACACCCAAAAAAGCCTCCGCGGCACTCAAACCCCAGGAAATTACCACGTGGGCGCGGCCAACCCCCCTCCCTACAGCTGTGTCCTCGAATCGGCTACACGGTTGGTCCGTGTCTCCGTTCCTTGGGTTTCCAAAAAAGGAGGGAATGTTTACTGGCTTTTTCCAAAAGGTTGGTGGGTGCGGGCGTCCTCTGCCCTAGAAGGGTGGTGCCGCCGGCTGCGAGTCGTATCGCCGACAGGGAGGGGAGAGAGGAGGGGACAGGAGGGGAGAACGGACGGACGGATCGCGTCAAAAGCGAGAATTAAGCAAACAAAACGGCCGTCCAATAGAAGGGGAAGCGAAAATAAGTAAAAGCAAAAGTCGTCAGGTCAAGCCTAAATGTTTGCTGCTGCTGTATCAGACCAGTAGCCTTTGAAGGCGCGCAAGGCTAAGGTTCCACACATGTACGTGGCACGTCTTAGTCCCGACCTGTAATAAAAGATAACTATAGACCCTTTGTGGCCATCTGCATGCGCCTAATGTTTACGAACATACTGGTAACACGGGGAAGGTGACGGTGACGGTCGCGGTCGGTGCCCAACCATGATATGCGGGAGACCACGGTTTGACCGCTCGACTGACCGCCCCGACACTAAAACTACTATTCATACTACGGGGGACTATATTAAATAGAACCTACGGTATCACAAAAACCTTTATATTTCGCTGTTTTTACTAACAATATTTGGTCCTATTTACTATGATCCCCCGCAATATGTTACGGCCAAAAAAAGGCCTTAAAAACTACCTGGTACCAAAATCCGTGGCAGGGAACTGTACTAGTACAGGTGCCCGTATCTGTAACGGCGGTAGCGGGAAACGTAACAAGTAACAATACCGGTAAATAGCTCAAAAGTATAGGAGCCCCTTGCTTCGTGACCTAACTCTTCTTGGGACTTGAGGAAAAAATTGACGATAAAATTTGACGATTACAACAACCGCCACATGAGAGACTGCTTGCAGAATGATACAAACTGGTGTCCGAGTCACGATGCAAATATTTACCTGGTATATGTATCTATGTACGCCGAGGGCGCCACATGATCTATCTACCCATCCGTTGGTACTGCTGCGGCCGCTCGCGCTGTTCGTACACGGTTGATCTGTTCGTACACGGTTGAAAACACCAAACCTGTCATAAGTTGGGTCACACTGCTGTCATCATTCATCACCCAAAGAAGAGGCTGGGCAAAGAACAGGCGTCGAAACCAAAATGGTTTGCTTTTGCTCACACGAAACAGCTTCTGCCGCGGTGCTGCTGCTGCTGCTGCTGCTGCTGTGGTGTTGAGTGTGTATTGTTTGTTGTTTTCGTTGCTTGCCGCAAAAAGGCGCCAAACCAGGGAACCCTGAGCTCGAAGCACCCCTGACAAAACATGCCTCGGTAACAGCACCAACAACAACGTTCATGCCTGGGCGTCTTTTTCCTACAGTGGCTGCAATACGTAATATAGCACAGCACGTTCATGATAGGGTAAATACATAAAGTACTTACCTGGTATCATATTCCGAAGAATACCAGGAAGGCAAAAATCGGGGAGGATGTGTACGCAACGGGCGCAGCACGATGACACCTGTACTGCGGCTGCACGTTATCCCTACAAGTAGACGCCTGCGGAAATCGAACTCCGTCGCTCTGTTGGTCGCCTTACATGAACTTGTACTGCTGTAGGTTAAGCTTAACTCTTCGGGCTGCTTCGTGCTGCAGAGGGAAAAAACGGAAGACAGAAAACATGCTACGACTCCACGAACGGCCAGTCACTGCGTGGATGGGGGGTGATGAAAATTGGCGCCCGAGGCCCGAGTGCTATAACTCAAAGGCTCGTACTGTACTGCACGGCACGGGCTCAACATGATGACCCTACCCTACCCGTACGGTCTGGGCGCTCACGCAGCTTGCAGGCAGTTCATGACACCACCACCACCACCACCAAAGTTGTTACGTATTGCTCTGGTCGCTCTCTCGGGGTCCCAAAATGTTGTAACCCTCGATCCCTCGACGTATATTCCTGTTGTGGTAACACAACAACAGGAGGGGCGCCAGCCGCTATCTATGACGGGGCACCGGTTGAGTCGCGGAACTGCTGCGGGATACGTAGAAACCAAAGGGTCTGTTGGGCGCTCGCTGCCTTAGCGAATCACAGGTGTCGCAGCATCGTCCCCCTCCCCGTGCACCTCCCTATATAACACCTAAAACCCACTGGACCCAGAACGAAAACAAAACCCACCCTCACGTGCGAGAGCAGCAGTATTTCGCCGAAGATTTTTTGGAAACAAAAAAGTGTCAAAATGTCGTCTCGACGAAAGACGCGACCGACGCCTCCACAACACAAAATCAGTGCGAAACGAATCAAACTACATACGTACGAGCCGCACGTATTGGACATCATTTTCTTCTTGCCGTAAATGTATTACCTTCGCCCTTCTTTTTTCCCTCCGTCCTCTATAAAATACCAGTTTTAATAGTCGGAGCTCAGATCCGGGGTCACATAGCCTCCTCCCCCCTCCCCCCTCCCCACTACGCGTCGCGCCATTTTTTATCGCGAGAAGACTTCAGCCCTTCCTTGCCTCGTCGACTCGCGTTGAACGACACTCTAGAATGAGCCTCCGATCCTAAACCTCTGGGGAACATTGTTCAAAGCATTAACTTATCGGGATGTTTTCCTGGGGGAGAGTTCGTCTAACTTCGTTTTAGAATCGGTTTCGAGTTTTTCGCGTGAACGGTACCACTGTGTCTGGCAATATAGGGATCCTTCGGGTATTAATATCAGCACCGACAATTGCTTACATTTCCGGACAGTGTGGTGCTGGAATTACCAACAAATGTCCGAAAATATAACGACTGTTTGGGCTCAAATACGAGTATCAACACTCTCCTACATTTCCGGAAGGGGTGGTCATTTTTCTGCTTTTGAACTGCTGCTGTTTGCAATCTGACGGGAAACGCGTCCTGCCACTGCAAGCACAGGCTTCGTTCGCTGCTGCAGGCAAGGGCCAGAGCTCGGATTCACGGGGGCAAAGCTACTGCTGCTGCTGCTCCTGGTGTTGTAGTCTGCTGCTGGTTTTGCTGTGGTCTGGCTACGCGCACGCACTCACAACTTGTGCCTCTGTCTGGCGTCAGGGCAGATGAGGGTACGCAGAGGGACAGCGGGCTGCGCAGCCCCCGACTTTCTACCCTCTCACGGAGACAGAGCACAGAGGTCCAGAAACACGCAAAAAGGCACAATCCTATAGGGGGGAGACACCTTCACACCAGCATGGTGTTGGGCCGCTCCCTGCTGCATCGATTATCTGAGCTTGCGAGCTGCAACAGCGGTCTCTCTGTTCCTCGCGCGCGCCAACACCCGTCTCGTCTGACAAAGGCGGCGCGATCGTGCTGCCAATCACCGACTTTTGTCTCGAGAAAATCCCTACAAAACTCGTGTTTGATCATGTGATTGGTGATTGGTGATTTGTGCTACTTGGCAGAAATTTCCAGAATTTTCCAAGATAAATTCCAACAAAAAATGCCCCACGTACAGGCAGGCGCTGTGCCTGATGCACCTTAGACTGTATGTCAGTAATACGAGAGTGTTCCACCACTATAGTAGACTACCGTCCGAGGCACACGGGTGGTAAGAGAACACACACCCTCCTGAGAAGGATTTCCGAATTTCCGAGCCGAGTCTTTCCAAACACACGGATGGCGATCACACGCAACGAAAATGTACCGGTAGCTTTTGACAGATCTTCCCAAAATTATTTATATCGATATACGAACCAGGTACCAGGTATGACGCATCGCTCGGCGCCTTTGGCCTTCGCCGTGGCCGAGAAAATAAGTTTCGAAATTTGTCCGAGGGGGGTCTGCTGTGTTATCACACGGGGTGATAAGGCGTGTGTTATTGCTGTCACCATGCGTGTTATATATCTATCCTGCTATATCCATACACCGGTAATGCATTGTACCAGGTATAACTTTTGTGTGTGTATTTTGTATAATGAGGCCAGGGATGAGTGTTATTCTCCACCAGGCAAGTTAGTATTGTTTCTCGATCGGGTGTTTTATACGTACATCCTGAAAAAAAAATATGAAAGACCCAAGGTTAGTTTTGTGCACGGGCGGGGTGTGTAAGCTACCAGGGTACGCTACGGCAGCAGCAACGGCACCCGCAGCAACAGCACCAGCCTGTAAACGTTGAGCCATCTGCCGCAAAACAAAAACTTGGTGGAATCGTATCAGATCGAGTCCGCAGCTGGTGCCCGAAGGCCGCAAAGCTGGGGCGGGGCGGGGGGGGGGGCGGGGGGTGGGGCGGGGGGGGGGCGGGGTGGAATAATATTAACTTACCTGGTGCCAACGCAACAGCTTCAATCTCCTTGAAAGTTGCGAAAGCTGCTGGCGCCTCTATAATAATCAGGTACCTGTGTTATCTACGTATGATGGTTGTTATGGAAATGGTGATCGCGGTCGTGGTCGTGGTGGCGGTCGTGGTGCTGGGACTTTACCGGGGGTCCCGTCCGGAGAAGTCCAATCGACCCGAGATGAAGCAATGGAAGGCCATCTCAAGAAGGCCATCACAGAAAGTTCCCCGACTAAAAAAAGTACTCGGTTCGTGAAATCCGAGAGTTTGTCCAGCATATGTACCGACAGCTGTTGTTATGATAGAAATACGTCTTCGATCTTCGCTTCGGCAAGAACATGCTGCGATGATGATGATATTATAAAAACAGTTTCAACTACTGACTGTGAAATGAATCGAAAATAGTAGGGGTCATGAGAGTGTGTGACGAGAGATGGACAGACCGGGGCCTTGCGGTATTCGCCACGTACCAGCGGTCGAGGCGTCCAAAGAGAAATACCAGTGGCTGTCTGGTTCACTTTGATTACTCGACCAGAGGTAGGTGTGATAACGAGCCAGTCCTCTAACGTATACCAGGTAGCAGGTCGTAGGAGTAGGAACCATACTTTGAACTTACTGCTGTTATTTACGAGTAACAGGTAACAGGATCGAAATGTATACTGCCGGAAATACACTACATTTTCCGTGCATTTCATACTGCGCCGAAAAAAAAAAACAGATGACAAAATTCCAGCTGGAAATAATAATAAAGCCGAAGAGGTTTAAACTTGAAAATATTGTGGAGAGCACGAGGTACGTATGGTATCATCGCAGCTGTGACACAAAGTCATCAACTTTTAGTGTGTGTACGAACACAAAAAACAAAAAGAGAGCGAAATCGACACACAAGTGACTCCAGCAAGGAGGGAGGCCCTATGCCCAAAAACAAGACAAAAATAAAGATGACCAACAGAAATACATCGACAAAATAATGACGAAATGATACCAGTACCATGATACGATATACGTGAAAAACATACCAGGTACGTCTCATCGACAACATCGCATCCCGAGCCGACGTGGAGGGTGCAAGCGGGCCCAGTAGCCTCAATCTGCAAGAAACTCCGGCCCCACCCGAACGTCAAGAGCGTAACCGAACCCGCAGGGCACGCCGACAACTTGCCACACAGAGCCACGAGCTGCAAGCAAACCGTGGCTCCAAGCTTCGGATTATCGTCGTGTAGACGAAGCATCTTATCTTTCGTCTGTCAACAACACAAGCCCCGGCTGTGAAAACAATACGTAAATTACTACGAAATAGTTTTAGCGGCACAATCTGCGTCTTTGGTCCCTCCAAAGCACCCACCGAAAGGCGAGCTCAGAGCTCCGGTGCGGCACCCCCAACAGCCGCAATGCAAGCGCGAGACACCCCCTCCACGATCAACCAAACAAGGGAGGCTTCTCGGCCTGTGCCCTACTCAAGGGGGACTCTCTCCACAACTGCTATCAGAGATACAGCAATCTCCAAGCGCCCCATCAATCGATTGCCTCAGTTGCCTCACCCAAAAATCACCAAAATGATCATATCTCAATATTTAATATTGTGCGTGAGTCGAGTGTGAAATCATCTTGTTTTTGGCGCGACGAGATCCGGGTTTATGCTTGCTACCTTCGCGTCGTACCTCCTTGCCTCTCGGACCCGCAGAGCCCAACTGCCCGACTCCCCAGCACGTCGACGCGCCCAGTTACCAACCCCGCGAAACGAGCGTGGTCTCCTTCCCAAACCCTCGCAAACGCTGGCGATCGAACGGGCCAAGTTTTGCGCCCTGCGGTGTGCTAGCTTTCGTCCTTCGCTTCCCCCAGTTCTGTCCTGTTTCTTGTTGGGAGAGAACCCCGGGATGCTGATACAATTGAGTCGCCCAGCTAGATCTCCAGAGGGGTAGTCGGGGCGTCCCACTCTCTCAGAATTAAAGCGATTGGCCGACGTAAGGGGGATGCGCAGTCGACGCCTAGTCCCTGGGCTGTTTCAGGCAAGACTTCTCTCGGCCGCGAGGCAAAGAACGAGGTACCTTGGGAAACGCCTCCTCAACTATTGCAGGGGATATGTCCTTGATATCCCCTACGAGAGGTGTTCCAGGTGATCATTCATCAAAGAGAGAAAAGGTGAGCAACTTTGCGATGCCCTGCCGGCTCGCTTGTGTGTCTGTTTGCCTGCGAATGACCGGTGAGCTCGTGCCGATGTTGAAGGGGCATGTCTCTTGTGTTGCCAGTGTAGTGTTCGTCGCGCTTTCATCATGTTGAGACTGGAACTCGAGAGGTAGTTGTGGCAAATATACTCGACGCGGGATACGTGCCTTCCCGCCTTGTCTGCAACAAACGCACACAGCCACACCCAGGCCATCCCGGTGCATAATGGCTGAGATGCTGCAGATATCTCTAGAGTCTAACGTCTGCAGTGCTGTCGGTCTATGCCATGCTGTCTCTACGTAGGGCACAATCCATAGTCACCAACCTCTCTACCGCCGCATGCATAATTCTAGCCTCACACTACTACTATGTGAAAAGGATGAGGACTGCTCTGCTTCTGTCTGTTGGAGACATACTGCTCGTACACGTAGTGCATAGCCCGAGTTTGGACCCCTGTTCTGGCTCGGCAGAGCTTGTTAGCCACACCATTGGCCGAACGTTGCCCGACTGCGACATGCAGGTGGAAGTGCCCCAAGCATCTAGGGGCTCGGTCAGCCTACGCACCACCCCCACCACGCTGGTCGAAAGCCACTACAGCAGAATGGCTTTGTTGTAGAAATCGTGTACTTTACCCTTCGTTGGTCCCTGTGTAGAGTAGAGTCAGTCCAGAAAGGCACTACTCGTATTAATATTAATATTAACCCCTTTAGAACCGCAGTCCCGTTTTGGGGACATACTACTTGACGTTTGTGTGGTTTGTCCCCAAACGGGACTGCGGCTTCAAAAGGGTTAATATTAAAATGTTAATAAAAACGTCGTAATAATTACTTGGGTACAGGCTGCTCTTGCGCGCTGCTCTCATGACTCGGATGACGGATTATGGAGGGGTCCGTCTTTTTTCCCTCTGTTTTCGTCTATTTTGGATTCTATATACGATGCATACACCACCGTTTCTCCACGTATTTTATCAAGCTTTCCTCGGGATTTATTCCGCGGTTGTGTCCGGGATTCAGGATAGCCCCGCGTTCGCCTGATACATGTGAAACCCCGCGCCCGCACAAACGCATCACGCGCACGAATTCTAATATCCCGCTCTCGCGCCACGGATAAGCGTAGACCCCGTTCCCGCACAAACGCGTCCCGCACAATAAGAGCCGAAAAACAATCCCCAACTGCACGTCACTTGCGGAACCCACAACGAACAAAAATCGGGTCACGGTTCTTATGAGTTGTGTGAAGGTCTCGGGTGCACCAGACAGCAGTCGAAGCCACAACCAGAAATCCCGCGGTCCCGTGATAAATGTGAAATCCCGTGCCCTCGTAATCTTCCCCAACAAATTATAATAACATGATATCCCTCTCCCGCGCCATGGAAAAGTGTAAATCCCGTTCCCCCCCAAACACGTCCCGCGGTGGTGGCCAGATCCCATACAAACAGTACCGTTTAGTCCCGGGGTAACTGAGTCTTATGGAATATTGTCCCGGGGTCGAAAAAAGGCGTCCCGAGGAATGCCCTTGTATCTGTACAACGACAGATAAAATCACAGACTGATCCACAAGGGAAGAGGGGGTGTACAGGGCAGAACCACAGATAGAGCGAGACGGCGGAGACTCTTTTCGTGTCACCACCGATCGCAGCTCCAGACATGGATACTGTACCGGACACAGCCTTCTGCGCGTTGAAAATATACATGCAGAAGCAATTACGAACCAGTAATGTATTTTTTATTTGGACAGCGGGTTGTCGTTCGATTTATCTTCGGGAGTGTTTGGGGAGGAGGGCTCGGCCCTTGCGGAGGAAGGGTGTAGGGTCAAGAGAACAGGTAGGGTGCATCTATCTACTGCAGTCGTTGTTGGCAACATCACGCTTGTGCTTTTGATGGTCTGGATTTTCTGCTATTTCATCATTTTTTCGTGGCTGTGGCAACTCACGTCAGATGGCAACCGAAATGATAATCACAGCAGCAGCAGTGCGATTATCATGGCAGCATTGCATCGGAGGTTCGCAGGTCATTCGTTCGTTCAGCAGTACGTGGCAGTGGTGGCATTGCCGCTGGATGTCGAGCACTTCGGGTCGCTCGTCGCACGTAAAGTATGTCATACAAGTGTTGTTCATATCACATCATGCCTCTACGATCATATCATACCATGTCTTGACGAATCGACTGCTCTAGACCTTATCACATATCACATCATCGTACTTGAAATATCGCAATATACGCTATTGATAGGTGTGGTGTACCCGATACGTTATCATTTTGAAGTGAAACTTTTTTAAGACCATGGCATCTAATATCGTACCTGGTATATTATCACATCATATATTATCATATTTACTGTAGAATATCGGAACATAGGTGGTACCCGGCATGCGACCATTTTGAAGTGAAAACTTGATCTTGATCACTTACATACATGCCAGGTACCTGGTACCTGGTACAAAGCTGGGAGTCGGCAGGATTTTACCCCTATCAATAGTAGCTATTAATACCGGTCCCAGGTAATCGGTAGTTCCCGTTAACCAACAAACTGACTTGAACTGACTTGGGTTTTAACCGACTTGCCGGCTTGAGTCAGGCGAGAGTAACGAGCCAAATCAGCGCGCCCGAGGGGGGCCCTCCCAATGAAAAAAAACGTATCCCGTATTCAACAATCCCTCCTACAAATATGGAAACCTGATAATCCGGAGAGTCGGAAAACCGGTCATGGTGAACGACCACTTCGCATTTTTTTTTTATTGTGTTTTGGGGTGATTGTTAAGAGTATTGCAGCACCTATTCTTATTACGGGGGACCATAATAAATAGGACCTATGGTACACACAAAAACCTGTATATTTACGTATTTTTACTTACAATATGTGGTCGTATTTACTATGGCCCCCCGTAATATTAATAGTATGACTTGGACTTTTCTGCAGACATCGTTGTTTCGGCAGGAGCTATATACGTACGTCATACAAATCTTTTTCTAAAATAGTTTCTTTAGACACTAGTCGACGAGGGGAATAAAAAATAAGGGCTGAAAAATTATCGCCGTGAAAATGTGAGGCACGAAATGTATTGGGGAGAGGGGAGGAGAGCCGGCCTGCTACGTGACCCCGACCCCGGATCTGAGTTGTGACTTAACCCTTTTAGAACCGCAGTCCCGCTTTGGGGACAAAATACTCAAATTTCAAGTAGGTTGTCCCCAAAACGGGACTGCGGTTCTAAAGGGGTTAAAAAAGGAGGGAGAGAGAAAATAAACAGGAAGATCGGAGATGACAAATGGGAAGCATAAAAAGAACAAAAAAAAGAAGCACGTACGTACTCTACCTGGGTACCACAGCTATGTTGTCGCGGTGGGGGTTGCTTGTTGCTTTCCGCTCTTGTTGGAGAAAATGGTTGTTTCACACTGTGAATACTGTAGAACTAGTCCTATGGCTAAGCCAATCAGAGCAACCCCGACCCTGGCCCTAAGCCAATCAGATCATATCTCGAATAAGTGTTGACAACACCTCTAAGGGTAGCGGTAGGAAACACGCCTTTACGGAAAACGTCATACCTACGGAACCAAACCTGTGAAACCTACGGAAATGTGAAATATGTCATATGTGAAGAAAGCCTACACTCGCAGCAATATTTTTTCTTCGACTGCGAGATCACTCCGACGCATTCTGCAACCCGAACAACGCTTCAGAGACAACGCTACAAAAATTACTCCGGCATCCGTTGGTGAACTTGGCTAACGTGCAAGTCCTCGCGCCACCGATGTTGTTCGGCATTGAACTTTGGCGAAAATGTCAAGAACTCGCATACCGAGCCTCTGTGTAACGTTTCGGAAAGCACGGTTTAAGGGCTGCAGAGTGACCAAAATACAGGGATAACTTCGCGGGATGCAAGCACAACAAGCCGTACCCGTACGTGTTAGTGACCTGGTTGTAGGTTTTTAACGTTTGGGCTGGATGTAACCTTTCTTGAAATGTGTTTCCCGCTGGCGTAAGGGCCCGTTCTAAGGCTAATTATTGCGCAATCGGATACGTGGATCGAAAAGGCCGGTTTCCGATCGAAGACAAAATCGGGCGCTCTTATACTATTGATGAAGAGCCTTTTCGATCCCAATTGTTCCGACCGAGCGATCCGACCCATGCATCGCGTCGAAAAACTCGAGTTTTCGACGGGATGCGTGGATCGGATTTCTCGATCGGAAAATGTTTTTGAATCCCTCTCCACCCCTCCAAACACACGGGCATGCCAAATAGCAGTCTAAACACCTCTCCGATGCTGGGTGGTCTACTCTGCTGCTGCTGCTGCTGCTGCTGTTCACGGCGCAGCACCTCCTAGATCCCGGTAGCAGGACACGAAGAAGTTGTCAACGCTCGTATCGGCCACCCCAAGAAAAAACACTAAAACCAGCGAAAAACGACTACGTAACTCGATCCGACCGACGATGGGGAAGTAATCCAGACTTATCCCGTCGAATTGATAGTGGATCGGGAACCGACCTTTCCGATCCTTCCAATCCAGCGGCATAAGAATCAGCCTCAGGAGGATTTTTCTAGTTGGATTTCGATTTTTTTTAAATGTGTGGTTGATTTGCAGCTGCTTGGTCGAAAAGTGAACAACCAAGCGGGCATTTTCGAGTGAAATTCAAGAAGGTAAAATTCATCAAGAAGTACTTTTGGGGACTTTTTTGCCCTTGGTGTTAGATCCCATTCGGGGAGTTTGTCCAGGTCGAAGTGGCGTATTCCATGAAACCGAAGCGCGTCACGCAAACTTGAGCCGTGTCGTCGCCTGCTTCAGCCGCGAGACCCATCGTTATCGAAAGGCAAGGCCACCAGAGCAGCCGCAGCCGAAGGTCCGACGGCCCCTAGCACGGAGTAAACCACCCGCGGCGCCTAAAACATTTACAAGGCCGTCGCAAACCCAGCTGTTCATCCTTCTTTACCTCCCGCACCACACGGGCACCGACCAGGTCACGACGTCACTCGGAGGTTCGATCGCTGTATCCCTGTCGCTGCTGCCCGCGTGGGCCTTCAGGGCTGCGCCAACCACCCGAGACATCCCAAGAGCGATAGCATCCTAGCCGGTGCCGGTAAATACAATCTGCCGCTGCCCGCGCCGCTCCGGGGAAAACGCGTGCCTTCGCCCACCTCATTGGTTCCCCGCGGGTATTCGTCGACCCTTTTGCGTTATTAATAGTCGAGTCTTGGCGCACAGCACGACATTTCTCGACAGGACCCGGACACGCTTGTTCACCGAAATAATATCCATTTCAGATCGAGTTCAATTTTTCTGAATTAATGTACTACCAAAAAAAATAAAACTCGTGAAAACGGGCGGCCTTAACGGATTTGGTTCAAGGAGGCATTACGCCTTCCGTGAGGCGTGTTTCGTAAGCCACTGTTTTGATGCAAAACAGTCTACTGGTTCGTATTTTATATGTTTATACCACATGGTGTAGATGCTGCGGGAAAAACAATTTTTGCAGAAAATAACCAAGATAATAATCAGGTATATTCAAATATCTGGAATCATGATAAGGCCGGTGCGGGCCCCTAACCCTTTTAGTACCGCAGTCCCGTTTTGGGGACAAACTACTCGGAATTTGACTGAATTGCCCCCAAAACACCAAAATGGTTATTTTAGGACTGCAGTCCATTTTTGGTGGACAAATTACTTACCAGGTACCTGGTAGAATATGAGTGGTCTGCCACCAAACCGGGACTGCACTCCTCTCAATAGAAGTGTCAAGTCGTGCCGATTCACAGCTCCGCTATTCACCATTTTTGAATTAAAGAAAAAAACAAAGCTGGCGTCTATTTATGGTCCCGTCTCAAACGCCACCATCAGAGTCCGCAATCCCGCTGGATACCGGTGCATGTCTTTTACGTGTGCTTACCTGCGCCGTAAGCAGCAAAGATGTCGGGTTACCGCCAAAAAAAAATGCTTGCGTTTTCGCGAATCACCGCCAAACACAGAATATGAGCTTCTTACGGGCAACTTCCGCGAAAACGGGACGTTTAAGGTACGTCCTCGCCAAGATCGAAGCGCGCATCTCACAGGGTACAGAAGCCGTTTAACGGTTTTAAAACTCCAGTCCCGTTTTGGGGACAGACCACTCTTATTCCAAGTAGTTTGCTCCAAAACGGGACTGCGGTCCTAAAACTTTTCAAGAAAAAAATACCCAAATACCCATTGTACCGTATTTTCATACTGTAGGTGGTATGTTATTAATAGTACTCGTATTGTTTTAGTTCCTGCTGGAGCGCCGCGACGTCTACACCCGTGTCCTCTCCTTTTCAAGCAGATTCTGACCACGGTCAAGCTGATGAATGCCGCATCACATCACCACACGTGCCGTGCGTTTTTTCTTTCGTGTGTCAAATGCTATTGATAGTTTTCTGTGTCGATGACCAACCAGCCAAGGCACAAGTAGCAGTACAGTAGTATAGAGCCCCCCCCGACTGTGATATAAAACGAACGTATAACACCTCTTTTTTTTTGTGCCTACCTGCGGCGTCCCTTCCAGCCAGGCCCCGTCACCAGCCGTGCTTACGGGCGGGGGAGGCGGGGGAAGGGGGGGGGGCGTACTCGTTTGTTGGTTGCCTTAATTATCTGACCCTTGACATTTGACCATTGACCGCGCATCCCTTTCGAGACGGAGCACCGTTCCTACTCCTAATCGAGACACATCTAACGGCTGGGCGCTATCACCGTCGTTCCCATATACTGCTTAACCCTTTTAGGACCCCAGTCCCGTTTTGGGGACAAACTACTTATAGTTTGAGTACTTTGTCCCCACAGATGGGAGTGCGGTGCTAAAAGGGTTGGGGATTTTTTTGCGCTCGATATCATGCATGACCGTAGTCGTGGGACTATAAACCCTCGCATCCGTACAATGCCGGTGCGGAGCACGTCGGGTTTTCACCGACCGGGAGGGGGGGGGCGAATGGCCGAGCTACGCTCTGCGGTGTCGCTTCGCTCTGCGTTGCTCGCTTCAGTATCGTACTGGTGCTGTCCAGTGTACTGATCGCTGACGAAGTCGGTATATCTACTGATTGGGACTGCCAGTACCCAGCACTCTCAAAGTACCAATGTGGCAAATGTGCAACAGTAGCGGCCATCGGAACTGCCGGCGGGAGAAAATGCATGGGTTTGTTATATAATTATGTGGTTTTTATTAACAGGGGACAGGGTTGTTCCGTAGCTACAGCGGCCAATACCAATCAGTATTTTACCGCGAAAGTGACTCCGTCAATTTGTGCTACAGTCGTCCGACATGCTTAGTCAGCAGTATGCTTGCCGTGATGAGTGATCGCGCATCTCGATCACAGGACTGAATCTACTGCAAGGTTTACCCGTTCAGAACTGCAATCCCGTTTTGGGGACAAATCACTTGGGAATAGACTGAAAAAGATGTTTCTGCGCAGTGCAGCAGCACTATCAGGGTTACAGGGTTTTCCTGGCATGCCCCTGCTATGATGAACTACCACACCAGGCTTGCAAATATGAGCCTTGAGTATTTTTTCCATCTCAATAGCCTCGTTTTTTGTTTTCTTCTTCTCTTGGTGTATCTGGTGTCCTACGCTGGTGTTCCTCTGGCGTGCGGTAGGTATCTGTCGCACCTGTGACAAGGTAACCCACCCCCTGTGATGAAAAATAACACACCCCCGGTGATAAGGTAACACACCCCCCTGTGATAGAAAATAACACACCCCCTCGGATGAATTTCAGAAGATGGTTTTATCGACAACGGAGAGCGCTCAGAGACACTGAGCGACGCGTCCACGGAGATGTCTCAACGAGGTGTTTCCACAGTCCCCATTTTCGTTTTGTGAGGCAACCTTAACCCATTTAGAACCGCAGTCCCGTTTTGGGGACAAAATCTGGAACCATTTTAGAACTGCAGTCCCGTTTTGGGGACAAAGTTAGACTTGGACCCCCAAAACGGGACTGACTTTGTCTCCCGAAACGGGACTGCCGGTTCTAAATGGGTTTAAGACATCTTTTGTAGAAAAACGGCCCTGAAAACAATCCCACGGGCGATGTATCTTGCTGTGTTCAAGTCTGATTGCAAATACAAGGGGCATTTATTTCCATGGTAACAAAGTGTGGAAGTATGACGTATTTTTCCGGTCATACTGGTGAGACTCGTATATGTATGTGTACCTGGTACGGTGTACGCATGAAGGGGCGTCTCGGAGGCGTCGTCAAGCCTTGATCTGGAATATTTTTGGAGGTTTTGGCTGTGCGCTTATAGCCGACCCACCCGACCCGATCTGTACCCCGAACTCTGTGGCAGTGATGAGTGCTTTGGGTGTTGCGCTTGGTGTGGCTTGGGGTTGATTCGGCCGGCTTGGATGCTGTGCTTAGAAAGACTCCATAGCTCTATAGGTTGATCGGTCGGGCAGGGGTGCAAAGACTCTGGGTTTTTCGAGCCGCTTATAGTGTATCCCTTGGCCAATCAACGTCCGTAAATAGCTACCCCAGGATGATTCACCATCAACACGCGACTGCTGATGAACCCCTCTGTACGATGCAAGTTTATGGCAATTGTATGACTCTGCATTCGTGGGTTGGAAAATGAATGTATTCGTCAGAATCGAATATTTATATACTATTAATGGTAAGACACATACTATTACGGGGGACCTTGGCACATAGGACCTACAGTACACACAAAAACCTATATATTTACCTATTTTTACTATTAAGAACAAGATTTGGTTCGACCTGGTATTTACTATGGTCCCCCGTATTTTACATATTCAAGTACAAATATGTACCACTCTGTCCCTATATATAAGGACCTCTTGTGTTTTAATATCGAATCAAAACACTCCTTGAACTCGGGGCAGATGGGTATGAGTACCGGCACGAGAGAACGTGGCGCGCCTATCATAAAGATGGTCAACGATCGCGACCTAATCGCGCACGAAAATTATCTTGCGTCTCGATCCCTTTAGTACTGCCCTATGCAGACGAAACCTAAATCTAGCTCTAATTCGAAGTGTCTCTTCCCCACGTTGGGGACCGCGCTCCTAAATGGGTCGAGAGTCTTCCGAGCCGTGATATTTCGAGTTTTTTCAGTGATTCGACGGTGGCAGTGCTTCGGCATTTAGCGCTGGTATTCTTCTGGAGGCCAATAAAGGCACGTACAACTCTGTCTCTTATGTTCAATATTGTATTCGAACGGTACTGATATCTCGGGACAGCGTGCCATACATCACCTACTTCCAAGCACCTGTACCAGGCAATTCGACGTTGGAAGGCCTTGCATTTACTCAAGTATGATGAACAGCTGTACTGGTCCCTCTATAGTGCGGGTATGCGCCAGCCGAAATTATCGGCACTATATCGCCAACCGGCACTATTTACTCCGCACGCTGCTACACTGGTTAGTCCCATCTGGAGCGGAGCAATTTCATAGGCACTATAGCGGGCAGCTGGCACTACTCAACCGGCACTATAGAGGGACCACTATCATGCTGTATGCGTATTTACGTCGTATATACAGACTGCTGTGTGTAGGATGGCATTGCCTATGTGCTTACCATCATGTGAAGATTGCATTGCCTACGAGCGTACGAAACCTGAAGGCACGATTGATCAGTAATCGATTTGTCTCGTTTCTCACCCGAGCTCTGTTATCGTTAGTAGGGCTGCGAGTCGGAAGCATTTCACGACTAATAAATAGTCGATAGTCTACCTCGCCGACTTGCTGACTTAAAGTCGGTAAGTCGACTGGGGAAGTGAGCCAAAAAAGAAACGGCCGAGGGGCCCCCGCTGGAGGCTCCCCCGGAGGTCCCGTTGGAGGCCTCTCGGGAGGATCCCGTTGATGGCGCCGCCGGAGGCGAAATTCTCGCTATTTGGCCTTGTTTTGTTCAAGAAAAGCGCAACAAATACCTGGTATGGCGTAGGTTCAGCTTTAATAACACTAAAAAAAGCGTCAGTACAGCGGTTCAAGTACAAAAGCGAGAAGCACCAAAAATGTACTGTATGTAGTAGGAGCTCTCTACCCCGGACTGTTGCATAGAGGGACAGTAGTGGCAGCGATTGGTTCAGTCGCAATATCACCTGAGGGGGATACGAGCGAACAAGCGAAGTCACGACGACGCTACTGTATAGGTACAGTCTTGAACAGGTGAACGGAACGGCAGCGGTGCATGAAGTGTTCCCGAAATACTATCACGGGCGACCATAGTTAATAGGACCTATGGTATACTTAAAGACCTACCTGGTATATATTTAACCGTTTTTACTAACAGTATTTGGTCCTATTAACTATGGTCCCCCGTAATAGGTGTCGTCACTAATTTGACCGAAAATATCATAAACGTTTATACATATATATCCAGACGACCCAGTCCTTATATTCACGCCCAGAGTGCTACCATTGTTTTACATCCCATGTATCGTCCTTGCCCTTTTTGCTACTGCCCCCTCCCGGTCGTATCTCAAATCCGCGGTGACTTTATATTCCAGGTAGGCTCTTTATTCCCCCCCCTCCCCGCTACGATGGCAAGGGCCTTCTTGCATTTTTTATCGCGGGAAGGGTCTATTGCGGGGGGCCATAGTAAATAGGACCAAATATTGTTGGTGAAAATAGCGATATACATAGATTTTGTGTGTACCGTAGGTCCCATTTAATAAGGTCCCCCGTAGTGGCGCTTTCTTGCCTCGTCGATTCGCGTCTAGTTGTGCTTTGCCCGCTTTGCCCACCTTATAGTGCGTAGTCGCTCTGGACTAATGGTGTCATTTGAGAAATAGACACCCCATACATGATGAGAATCGAGCCCCCGGCACCAACGCTGTTCACGGGGGGCCATAATTAATAGGACCTACGGTGTACACAAAAGCTATATACTTATCTGTGTTTTCGAACAATGTTTGGTCCTATTTACTATGGTCTCCCGTAAAATAGTATTAACCACTATCGAATAGACCACGGGGGGGGAGCCGTCAGTGGTGGTCTTGGTTCACCAGTACAGTATTAATTAACCCTCACCTCTTGGGTCTGAATACGAGGGAGAATTTCACGGGATGAAGTGACGGCTGTCGCTGCGTGGTTGGGGTGTGATACAAAGTTATGGTCCGAGTTTTCTTGGCAAGGAGTCGTACGGCACAGGCACGGCCGCAACACGATATACCCACCTGTACTTGCGGGCGCATGATGATGCATGCTCTTCGTCGACGACTGATAGCAACAGCGTACCAGGTACGTTATTTACTTTTCACAGGCAGGTTGCTATCCTGGGACCCCAACCTCGCACGGAACTCACGCGCCGATGACTACGTCAGGTCCGTAAACCGTTTTCCGTACCATATTGAGCCGTCGGCACCGTCGAGAAAGAGGGGTTATCCCGCCATGTGTGCGTGCGGTTCTCCCGCCGCGGGCTGCCTTGTCACAGGGCATGTATGAGGGTGTCCGCAGCCCGCAAGCGATTCACCTTGAACAACTGTATTCCGCATCAACGAAGGCCTTCCTACCGTTACGGAAACCCCACAGGTCGGTGTGGTGGAAGTCGAGTTTATACGCCTTAAATTCGAGTAGCTTTTGTTACGTAACATTTTTAGTCCATATTCCCTACGACGACGTCGCAGGCAGGGTGTGAGATTCTTAAGAGCGAGGTCCGTGGTTCGATTCTCGCCTTCATCCCCCGAAAAAAGGAAAAAGAAGGGGGGGGGGGAATATCTCATGTTTAAGAAAGTGTAAAACTCACTCACTCAGAAAACACCCAGAAAGGAACGATGAGAGCAATGCGATCATTGCATGCTGCGTCCGGTACCGAAAAGTCGGACGTAAAACTTGGATACTCAGAGTCTCATCGGGGTTCCTGACTGGCTCGCAAGAAGAGATAAGTCGGGTTTAGTGAGGGAGAATGTGGTGGAAATCGAGTGTATAAGCCTTAAATTCGAGTAGCTTTTGTTACGTAACATTTTTAGTCTACATTCTCTGCATCGGAGAGTCGGCACCTCCGTTGCACGACGGACTATTGTATTAGTCCAAGTAGTATATGGTGGGCGGCGTGATACTTGTAGGACTGCAGTCCACTTTTAGGGACTATTCACTCAAGTTACGAGTACTTTGTCCCCCGAATTGGACTGCAGTCCTAAAAAAGTTGAGCCGTGCCGACTCACAGCTCTGGCGCACTACAGCAGTATGTACCTGGTATTTTCCATAAACCCAGAATATTATATGTGCCAGGCGAAGTGGGAACCAGGTACCTCACATTTTCTGCAAGTACAAGTTCAATGTTCTTGTAACTTTGGGCTCTTTCGTTTCCAAGGCTCCAAGGCAATAATACCTGGTGTGTATTATACCGTACTGTACTGTACGTACGTGAGGGCTTACAGTATGGTCTATACCCGGGTATATTATACGCCAGGACGTACGTAAACAACCCACTGATATCGGAACGTTCTAGGTCTGCGTAGGTCGCGTCGAACGTCAGAACGGCTCACGGGGGGTGCTGCTGTAGGCTGCTGGGCCGAACTGCGCCGAAGGCTATCGCCCGTTTGGCACGTAGAAACGCTACAGGGTGAAATTAGTCCCGCGGGATGATGCTAAGTTTTTTTTTTTTATTGCTGGTCATCACTTTTGCTTTTCCCAGCTCTGCTCTTGGGAGTTATTTTCAGGGTCGTGAATGGACTGTGCCGGCTGTCTTTACCGATAGTTAAAATGCACTTTTTCAGCGCAGATGTTATCCGATATATCGGCGAATTCGGCGTGTGAGTGAATCCTTGTGTTGAGAATCCTTGTTTTACCGTAAATGTGAGCGAATTCTAGCTTGAGTTGTGCAAATCGGGACGATGGTTTCGCCCGTCGGTAAAAAATGTCGTCCCGATTTGCCGATTTCGATTCCGATTTAAATCGCTCCAATCAGTTTTCACACCCATGCGAGACAAGCCGTGGTAGCAGGTGGCTCCCCCCCCCCCGCGAGGGTCTGTGGTCATACGACTACGGTCATGAATGATATCGAGTACACCCCCCCCGCCCACCCCAGGTGTCGTCCGCATGCAAGAAAGTCCGCCTTGCAAGCGGTGGTCTCCGCACGAGGGCAAAGATGGTATCACGCACCTGGTAGCGTTTGCGGTAAAACACCCACGAGGCAGTTAGATAGTAGTACACCCGTTGCTGTCTCTGGAAGTGGGATTCGTTCGAAGCTGACATCCGTACTCGAGAAAGCCCGCCTCACAGATGGTTCTTGGTGGTATGCGGCTTACCCTTCGTGCGACTCGCTGAACCCCTCGCGGCGCTTCGCGCTTGGCGCAAGCAATGTCTGCCTGATCGGTGAAAATGCGACAACCCGACGTGCTCCGTCCCGGCATTTTAGGGGTGCAAGGGTCTGATCTATAGTCACACGAGACGGCCATGCGTGATAATGAGTATACCCCCCCCCCCCCCGATATCGTATCCCCCCCTGTAGATTATGTTAGATAAAGGTTGGGTCAACGACACTGTAAAACATGCCGCTCACTACTTGAGCTGCCGTAGACAACCAAGGTACCCTTTGTTTTTTTTCGGCGGTTGAATACAGCTGGTGGTTGAGGTAGACCATTTGTGCAGGGTGGAGAGCCTTTACCCTGTCCAAGGAGAATGACCGTATCACGTACGTGGTACCTGGTAGTGTTTGTGGCAGGGCACCCAAGAGGCAGCTCCATGGTACTCCCATTGCTGTCTCTGGAAGTGGGCGCACCGAAAATTAGATAAACTCGTTGAAGCTGTCATCCATATGCAAGTCCGCCTCACAAGCGGTTAGTAGGATGCAGCTCGCCCTTCATGCGACTCGCCGGACACCTTACGGCGCTTGGCGCTTGGTGCATGCAATGTCTGCCCGGTCGGTGAAAACCCGCTTGCTCTGTCCCGGCATTTTCGGGATGTGAGGGTCTATGGTCATACGACTACGGGCATGCATGATAATGAGTACACCCCCACACACACGATCGTATCACCGCATGACTCGTGCCTCCGATATTGGCACGATAATCCAGTAGAGGCTTGCACTCTGCCCCCGAGTATGGAGACAGTTTTGATCGAAGGTTGATGTACCCAAACGATCCTTATATTCAGAAACAGAGTGGTGCAACCTTTACGAGAACGTGCTGGACACACTGCTGTGTACAAGAATCAAGAAGAAAACGGGCTGTAACGCTTTACAACCCTTGCTTGATTCTGTTGGGTCTGAATGGTTGGGCCATTTGAAGAGTAACCCTATCCATTGGTCGATTGGGTCTCTGATTGGCTGGGGCTTATGGTTATACAGCAGTGGTCCCTCGATATATAGTGCTGGTATGCCCCAGCCAACAACACCGGAACTACAGCGGCAATTAGCGCTACTGAAAAAATGAAGATGGGGATGCAATGCGTGACGGCAGGGAGAGACCTCCGTAAGATGCAGGGACAGGGGCGTGGTCCTCTCTCCATGGGAAGACCAGCCGGGGTGCGGCATGATAAGCGGCACGACATTGCCGTCAGGACGTGGGACCCTGAACACTAAAAAACAATGAGAGAGCATTGGTGTGTTATGGACACCGAATGCGTGCACATATGTTGCTGCTGCAGCTATTAATACACTGCAATACCCTCGTTGTTTGCGCGTATGTGTACGGTTTGCAGCGGTACGGCAAGCAGATGCGCGGCAGAATCGGGTGTGTGAACGTTGTGACCTGAAAAGCGTTAACGGGGGGAGGGCGTATTGCCAATTCCGGCAGTGTTGAGGCGGGTCCCGGTATAGTGCCGGTATTGGCACTACTCCGCTTGCACCGCCTGATAGCGGGCGACCGGCTCTACGCTTCAAAGAGGGACCACCATCAGGGAGGCTCGTGTTTAGTAGAGCCTCTCCCGACATATGTGGAGAATTTGACCCAGCCAGCAAACGATAGCGCAGATCTAAGCGCGACGTTAACCCTTTTAGGACCGCAGTCCCCGTTTTGGGGACAAATTACTTAGAATTTGACCGGTTTGTCCCCAAAACGGGACTGCAGTTCTATAAGGGTTAACGCGATTCCCTCTATACAGGTAAAGCCCCCAAAGGAATTACACGGGGCAGTCCACTTATCGGCAAGGCAGTTGACTACCAAGGAAGTTGCTAAATATGTTCCCGCTTTGGGGGGGGGGGGGAATGACAACTATTAATAGAGCTATTACGGGGGACCATATTACGGGGGAACCTAGTTAACAGGACCTATGGTGTACATAAAAACCTAAATATTTAAGCATTTTTACTAACAATATTTGGTCCTGTTAACTATAGCCCCCCGTAATAGTAAATAGGACCAAATATTGTTAGTAAAAATAGGTAAATATATACCTGGTAGGTTTTTGTGTATACCATACGGCCTATTAACCCTTTTTGAACCGCAGTCCCGTTGTGGGGACAAACCAGTCAAATTTCAAGTACTTTGTCCCCAAAACGGGACTGCGGTTCTAAAGGCCCCTCCCTCGTAATAAGGAATCTTGCGAAATACCGGTAGTGGAGAGACCGATATGATGATAAATAGGACGGTGAAAGGCCACACAAGGTGATTGGTGCTCCTTTTAATCGTTTTGACGAACACAGCGACCAGCCGAACGGATACCTAATTGGGGTGCGTGACCGCCGTCGAGTCAACGCGGCTGATTGCGGCTTTAGGCATGGGGTGGAAAAGGGTGTCACGTTGTTCTTCTGTCCATCGGTTGCCATTGGTTCACTCACGCGATGAGATATTTTGTTCCTAAAAAAAAAAAATGTCGTTTTTTTTTGTGTTCGGGTTTTCATTGCTGTCCGCAAAAATTCGAACAAGCCCGAAAAAAGCATTAACTCAAGAAACCGATTTGCGGACCCCCCTGAAACTTTGGTGATGACACTGCCGGAGGCGGAGTGTGAACACTTTACTTATGAATAGTGTGAGTCGCTAAACTGAACGTGAAATATCTGTCCCCGTCTTGGGCATGATGTTGGAATTTTCATCCTAAAGAATTCACATATTTCCTGCTTGAGGCCATATATAACCCGTTCCTGGTAGTACGCACGATCGAAGTATCCACCACACACAGTTTGCAAATACGAGTTTCGACAAAATCCTCGATTTCACGGCTGTTTTTTTTTTAATGAATATCCCATATCAAAACGGTATTTATTTCAGATTTTTCCGTGGCCATTTTAGTTAGCATAGGATCAAACTATCTCACTACTGCCACGAACGCTCTCGAGGTTTCCAGCGATAAAGCAGTGCACCTCAGGGTATGTCTTGATCGGGATCTGTGGTGTGTTATTAATAGTGACCGTAATGCTCTGCTGTACAGCAGTGTTTCTACTCGTCTCGTACCAAAATCGTGTAAACCATTGTATCGAGTACGTGGGCATCGTATTTTTTTCCCCCCATATATCGATATATCGTATCCACTGCTTTCGATATATCGGTATATCGTATGGAATGGTTCGGTGTATTGATAGATCGTATCGGATGGTTATAAATATATATATATAACGTATCGTATCGATTCGATATATCGCAATATCGTTTCGATATATCGTATCGGACGATTCGGTATATCGGTATATCGCATCGAATGGTTCGATACATGGATATTTCTTATCGAATAGTTCAATTTATCGATAAATCTTATCAAGCGTGTTCCGCCCTCCATCCGTCCCCCTGGCATCCCCGTGTTATTGTTTCGTTTTTTGTGCTAACACTGAAAGACAGCTTGTAATTACGCACCAGGTATCAAATATCGAAATCGTGTCGACTACGATGTTCATTTTTTTGCCAGTATCGTATCCTGACCCTGACCCTAACCCATGTTATCGGTCTCCAGGTTCTCAATCGACGGTCGGCGCTAAAAATGGCAGACGAGGAGGAGGTCACCTACGACTCGGCCACGAGAGACGTGCTCATCTCCGCGTCGAAGTTGATAGGTCAGTCGCCCACCGAGTGCAACAATGTAAACACCGAATGCTTAATTACCGAAAGATGCCTTCGTCACGCCAATCGCCAACCGAATGCATTTACCGAATGATTCTCCGAAGACAACCCGAAATGTTTGCCAAAGAGAACCGAGTGCTTGACCCATTCAGAACCGCAGTCCCGTTTTGGGGACAAACTACTTGAAAATTGAGGGGCTTGTCCCCAATACGGGACTGCGGTTCTAAAAGGGTTAACCAGAGGAAGCCGAACGTGTTTGTGAGCATAACCGAAAATCAATCCCGAGAGTGGGCTCGTCGCCGCCTCGAAGTTGATGCCTCAGCCGCCAACCGAAGAGGTCACCAACGACTCGGCCAAGAGAGACGTGCTCTCGTCTTCACATTGATCTTGACAGGTCAATCGCCCACCGAAACCGATTTTTTTTCCCGAATAAAATCGAACGACTCAGCAAAGAAAAACGAATACATTGCCGAAGAATAATAAAATCGTGTTTCGGATCTATAAACCGAACGCTCTACATGCACTACCGAGAGAGTGCTCGTTTCCTCGTCGGAATTGATACATTGGTCGGCAACCGAATGGGTGACGTACGACGCGGTACTGCATCTCAAAATATTGCGAGCACTCGCAGCATCTCGCAGTCCGTAAAAGCCTAAATGCTGCGAGTTCACGAAGTGTTACACCTCGGAATTACTTTTTTTCTGTACGTACTCCCAGGTACTGGGAGAATCTGTGGTGTGTTCTGTGATAGGTTGTCCACGAAAGATCCAACCACGGAAATGTGTTCTACAATAGAATACGCAGATTTTTTTCACAATGCGACATGAGCTACTGTAAATCCTACTATAAAATGTATGCAGATATATGGTAGATAGATCCTATTACGGGGGACCATAGTAAATTGGACCAAATATTGTCGGTAAAAATAGGGAAACACATAGATTTTTGTGTGTACCATAGGTCCTATTTACTATGGTCCCCCGTAATACTACAGATACAGAGATATGGATCATATAAGTGGAAGTAGGTGGTCAATCCGAGTTGTCAAACGATTGGAAGGACTGCCTTACAGTAGAAAGCGTGGAACCACGCTCCTGGAAAAATTGAAACCCCACTCCTCGAACAACGAGAACCGCGATCCTCAAAATTCGTTGGAATCACACCTCTCGACCATTTTGGCATCAGGACCCTCAAAGGTCTTTCGTTCACACGCCGGACGGGCAGATAGATCATCGAGGTGTCCTACTTGCATTATCTGGATGTTGCAGGGAAGATAGGTTGCTGTTTGGTGCGATGTACAGGGTTAGAGCTCGTGTTGCCGGGTGGGGGGGGGAGGGGGGAGGGGGGGGCGGCGGGAATTGGTGGGGGGGGGGGGGGGGGTTCGTTGTGGTGTTTTTTTTTTTTCAATGCAATTCGATGCTGGTAGACGAGGTAATAAAAGGCTGCAGTCTTTTTCTCGCGATAAAAATGCAAGGCAAGAGCCGTAGTTCTTTCGTGGTGTAGTGGGGAGATGGAACACAAGCCTGCGTATGTGACCCAATGGTTGATCTGAGTTACGACTACATTGAGAGGGAGAGAAGATGAGGGCGGAGAGACTGACTCGGATGGGGCGGGGGGTGTACTCGATAGGAGAGATATACCCGATCTCATGCATGGCCGTAGTCGTATGACCCTAGACCCTCGCACTCGGATGGGGGGGGGGGGGGGTGAAAAACAAAACACAACAAAAAAACGTGAAAACCCTCGCCCCTCCCCTCCTGATCTGACCACTGCGCGGCTCAGGTGCGACATGCGTGGACGCTAACCTGGCGTTCACCAAGTGCAAGGCGGCGAACACGGACCCGGAGGCGTGCCTCAAGCTCGGCTCGGCGGTCTTGGCTTGCAATAACGCCGTGTGAGTTCAGACGGTTAACCCCCTTTTGCACCCCCCGAGACGTAGCGCGGGCCAAACAATTATAGGTTTGGTATGCGGGGGACCCCCGAGGTGGCGACTATCAACCGTCCATGTACGAGCGAGCCAGAGAGCAGTTCGAGTTGGATCCTGTTGCACCCTTTGCCGCACAACTCCTTGATTTAGGGAAAACTCGGGACTCCCAATCTCGTACTCGTTGTTGAGCATTTGTCCCCCCAGTCTGTAGCAGGGGGGCGTTGCTGTACTCGTCGCGTCTTTATCGTCAATCTTCTCCGTCTGAATCCGGGAGAGGGATAACTTGAATAAACCTTGTAGGATTGTTAGGAGTGCAGCCCCTTCTGGGGGGACAATGACACTCTAATTTCAAGTAGTTTGTCCCCACAAGGGGACTGCGGCCCTCTGAGGATCAATGTGGTGGTTGCGGTGTTGTTTTGCTCAAACGTTTGTCCGGTGCTTATGGCAATCTCCTTTTCGTGAGGTACCCCAGGCCCATGGTGATTACGGACCTGTTATCTTGGGATCCGGCGCATGTTTTTACTGTATTTCTCGCGAGATAACCCAGGCGCATGGGGTTATGGGCCGGATATATTTGGATACGGCGCATGATTTACTCTGTCTTTTGTGAGATACCCTAGGCACATGTGGGATTATGGACCGGTTATCTCTGGATCAGGTGCATTTTTTTCCCTCGTCTTTCCGTGAGTTACACTATTACGGGGGACCATATTGAATAGGACCTACGGTAGACCCAAAAACCTACACATCTCGCTGTTTTTACCAACAATATTTGGTCCTGTTTACTCTAAAAGGTCCCCCGTAATAGGCAAATGTGGAATTATGGACTTTTTTTATCAGATTCATTTTTTTTCTCTGTCTTTCGTAAGTTACCCTGTTAATGGGCACGTTGAATCAGGTTCCACCCCTCCTCGTTTCTATTGTCATTCCTCCTTGCTGTTGCCCCCGCTTCGCCTCGAAAGGCATGCGTGGTCAATGGTAAAGTGACTGAGGCAAGCGACGAATGAGTATACCCCCCCCCCCCACACACACGCCTCCCTCCCTATGGTTGCTATTGTTGCCGAGACACCCCAGTAGGATAGGAACAGGATGTGTTAGAAAAGGAGATGATAAAAATAAACGAATGTCACACGGGGGAGTCTGGTACGGGGACCATAGTAAATAGGACCAAATATTGTTGGTAAAGGCAAGGAAATATGTCGGTTTTTGTGTGTACAGTAGGTCCTATTTACTCAGTCCCCCGTAATAGGAGTAGAAACGGGGCTCCGTCTTGAGAGGGGTGCGTGGTCATTGGTCAAGTTTTATAAGGCAAGCAGCAATTGAGCACGCCCCTCCCCCCCGCCCCCCCCCCTTTTATCCCTCTCTTCTCCCTGCTCTCGCCTCCCCCCCTCCCTCCCTCACCCTCCATGCGACTCACTCGCTGGAACGCCTCACGGCCGTTTCTCGCTTGGTGGAAGCAATGTCTACCTTGTCGGTGAAAAGCCCGACGTGCTCCGTCCCGACGTTGTAAGGATGTGAGGGTCTGTGGCCACACGACTACGGCCGTGCATGGCATGAGTACCCTTCCCATCCTTATCCTTGCCCCTTACCCTTCCCTCCCCGTCGTTGCTCCCTCCTTCCCTCTCCGCAGGCTCCACAAGATAGCCTCCAAGTGCTCGGGCTCGTTCGAGTCTTACCGGAAGTGCTTGGACAAGACACAAATGAACTTCGCGCTCTGTAGAAAGGAAGAGGAAGCTCTTAACACGGAGTTTTACGCCGATCCGTAGGAAAACCGGAGGGGGGAGGGAGAGAAAGCGACGGCCAGTGGAGCTCGACTGTCTCGAGGGCTCTGACCCGTGTGCTCGCGAGATGCCTGCAACTGAGCGGGAGGGGGGGGGGGGGGGGGGGGCGGGGGGGGGGGGCTATTAGTGGAGCGTATTTTGTCTGAGGACCTGATGTGTGTTCGCGAGATGCTTGCAGCCTTCATTACCTTTTGGGGGCGACTCAGGAGGAAGCATTAGGGGGGGGGGAAGGGGGGGTACGTTGAGAGTGGTTAACGTTGTTCCTTTGCACGGCGCACTTGCTTAGACTAGTTTGGAGCGTTTTCGGGGGCGTGCTGATGATGATGGGCGGAAGGAAGTTGAGGGGGAGGACGGCGGAAAAGAAAAGGAGGGGGGGGCTCGCGACTGATTGTGTCTCACTCCTTGCCGGCAGAATAAAACGCGGTTCGTTGCCCTCCCTCCGATTATAGTAACCCTTTTGTCTCGGGGGCAGGGACAAGTTATTGGATGCTCGTGACCGGACGCTCGCCGCGTCCCTCTTTTCCGTTTTTCTTGGGTAGCATCTGTCGCTCGCCCGCTGTATGCATTAGGCTCGGTCATGTCGTTCGGTTTGTCCTGTGGGTTGTTTGGTTTTGCGTTCGTTTCCTATGGGCTTTTTTGGGGGGGGGAGGGAAGGGGGGGAGGGGGGAGGAGATTTTGTAGGAAACAGGAGGTTTTGCGGTCGGGGATGACTAACGGTCGAGGTTTTGCTGTTTTTGCCAGATTTTACGCCCGCAGTCCGTGCGCACGCACCTTTGTGGTCAAGAGTATGCCGTACCCACCCTTTCAATCTGCCACGGCGGACAGATAGTCGATTCCCCCTTGATGATCTAGATCTTTCAGAGAAGATAAATGCCTGATCTGCTTGATCTGTGTCCTCTAGTCCATGTTTCTGGATGGGAGCCATATAGTCTGCGTGGTGCAGGAAACGTTGCGTGGGTTGGGCTGGATCTGTACTGTACAGATCCCCCACAGCACCTGACAACGACAGATTAGGATCTGTATGATCTATCTGATCTGTCTTATCTAGATAGAGCTATCGTAATCTGTCCAACGCAGTATGCAATTTTTCAAGCGGATGCGCCATTCTAATTTTGGCGGCGCCAGAAAATACGGACTCCGTTGGAGATGACTGAAGAGACCGACCGATTGACCTACCGACCGGGATCCACCGCACATAAATTGTTTGAAGAATGCAAAATCACCCTGGACTACCTTACATGCGTCAGTACTATTACTAGTGCCCTACACAAAGATGTGACGAAGAGGGTTGGTGGCAAACGCACAGCACGTGAAACACTGTAGGTTGCGCATTGTTAGGTACCAGGTATTGGCAATTGGCTTATCTATACCGGTTCCTCAGTTCGGCAGCCTCGCCAGTCAGAATGTTCGGACATGCCTCCTCATCTAGATCATCTGCGTACAGCTCATCTAGTTCTTCACCCACCGTTGAAAGGTTACTCTGGATCTGCAAAACGCAGATAAGTCCAACCCAGGAAATAGCTAAGCCCCCGGCGGCATGAGCTTCCTTGGTAGCTTATACAGACAAGGGGTCGTAGAAGATCGGGAATAGATCCGCCTTTTGAGGGGGTTTATATCTCGAAGTAGGGATGATCTTTGGATCATCTGTCTGTCTGGCGTGTGGAATGCTCAAGTTTTGGCCTCAAGTTCGCACCCTCTACTACTACTGTACGGTACACCTCCTGTATGTACAGCAGTTACCAACCGTGTACGTGAGCAGCATGCCTACCAAAATCCTCCTGCATCCATACACGTTTCGGGGGCGGGCCACTACGTAGAATCTTGCACGCGTCGGAGAGAGATCTCTTGAATACTACCGTACCAGGTACAGTTTTAGATCCTATCCTGCCCTTATGAAGGATGCTTATGCGTTTATGTATGTATATCCTATAAGGGTCGTTGTTGTCGGAGACCTTTTTCCCCATAATTTCCAGATGTTTTTCGCGCACTTTTTCAATCTTTCTTCCAGATGTTCCTGATATTTTAGCACAAATATGTGAAACTGGACTTTCCTGATTTGTTTTGCTTCAGGAGAATTTCACGAATTAATTGTGACAGAACGCCTCCGTATCTTGATACATATCTCCAATTGCTTTCAAACTTATCTCCGATAAGATTGTACCTAATAATGCTGCAGTACAGATACAGTGGGGGAATTATGTGTTATAATAGATCCTGCCGATTATAGGGCGGCAACCCTTGAGGACTACAGCTATAGATCGTGGAACATATCGTGGATATATATATCTACCCTAAAATATATACTTCGAAGTATATATGTACGAGTATGTAAACCGTGATGACGTGGAAATCGATGATCTGTCCGATTTGGAATATCGGAATCAGACTTCGGTATTATTTTCCGGATTTTGCCGGCACAGCAACAGCAGTACTGTACTACTACTCTGGTAAAAATACCGGCAGTGTAGTTTGAAAAGTGTATCCGCCCACCTGCCCAATGGAATCACCCACTACCACAACAATGTTACATAGCTGATAGCAGCAGCAGCAGCAGTAGCAGCAGCAGCGGTGTGACTTCCTCAATCATTTTCTCGAGCTTGTTGTCCGGAAAAAAGGCCTGCCCCGCCGAGGGCAATACCTCTCTCGCTGACTAAACTTCTGCCGCAGAGAGCGTTGAGTTGGCACAGGGAGGGGTGCAATCGTGTTTCGACGCTCATTTTTCCCCCCAGAACTTCGTATTCGTAATAGTGCCAATACCGAACAACAACTTGCTAAAGGTCTTTTCAGCCTTTTAGCACAGCACTTCCACAAAAGTACGTGGGGACAAACTACTCTAATGAGCCCCCAAAACGGGACTGGGGTCCTAAAAAAAGGGTGAATTTTAAGAAAATCTGGTCGAGAGCCTTCCGAAAATATAGCGTTCAACTTTTTTGGCACCCTTTTTATTACTTTTATATTTATTTACCGTTCGTTGTTGTGGAGAAAACAAGCGCTCAAAAACGGTATTTCACCCCTCCTGTGCGAGAAGTTATACCAATAAGTATAACGCTATCGTCGTTTAAGGCGAAGGTTAAGCATTTTCCATCGGCGAGATCATTAAACGAAAAACAGATCGAAGTCTAGACTACTAGAGGCGTTCTACGATGATAGAGGCTTACCCTAAATTTTCTGAGGCTCCTCACATACATGAGAGGGTCCATACCTCACCCGAAAACTGACTTCAGCGAAACTCAAAAAACATGCCGATAAAAAAACTCATCATATATATGGCTCAGGTATACAAGACGTCATTTTTCGAAACAAGATCTGCATTCCAACGATATTAGGTTAAGAACCCCGTCATTCAGATTGCATTTGAGCAGAAATGTGCTACCTCTACCACACCGTAGAACGCGTCACTATAATACCCGCTTCCCGATTTTATGGTTTTCGCTGTTGTTGCTGTTGTTGTTGTTGTCCTCAGCGGCATGATCGCAGTTCTCCCAAACCCTTTAAAGTAAATTTTAAGGAAATCATGTTTTCGGGAGAAATTGCTTAGCTTTTGAACGGTTTGCCCCCAAAACGGGACTGCACTGAATGCTAAAAGGACCAATCAATACATATATATCTAGTTGTCCTCCCGCCCTTTTTTCTATTACTACTATATACTGTGAGTAGTGCAGTCTGGACTGATATCGCGCAAGACGTGTTATGAAAGAGCTGATCGCTGTGCCTTTTTTTGTTGAGTTTTCAACATCGGACAAACAAGCGGAGAGAGCAGATCGCGCGTGCGTGCCCGTTTCACAATCTACGTAGCAAAACTCTGTTTGTTCTAATACGCGGGACCATAGCACATAGATAGGACCTACGGCACACACAAAAAAAAGCCTACATATTCCCCTATTATTTTTACTATTAATAACAGTATTATTTGGGCATATTTAATATGGCCCCCCCCGATCTAAATTATTAATATTACGGGGGACCATAGTTAACAAGACCTATGGTACACATAAAAACCTATATATTTAACCATTTTTACTAACAATATTTGGTCCTGTTAACTATGGCCCCCCGTAATAGGATCCTCGATCTTCTATGGATGAGAGGTTCGAGCGCCAATATATATATATATATGTGTACAACTATTATATACGAAGTATATTGTCATTCTCGGCCGCTGTGAGCGCGAAGCCCTCCCAGTTCCGATCTTGAATTGAAGTTTTTGGCTGGGACTCCGGACGCCTTCGCTTCCTTTCCTTCGTGCTTGCTTTATTTTCGACCGCTTTCCTCGAGGGTCGCGCTCGCCGGGCTCCGACGGGCGTTCTCCCGTGACTCGGAGTCTCTCGCGCCACCGACGAGCGCGGCGGCCCCGGACTCGAGGGATATTTATTTGCTGGGAAGAGGAATCACGGACGTTTTATTTTCTTCGATCCTCCTGGAGATAATAGATGTGTTTTGTTGTTGATATTATTTTATTTGGGCATATTTAATATGGTCCCCCGATCTAACTAGGATCCTCGATCTTCCACGGGAGGTTAAACGGCTGGCAGAGAAGCGTATGAGGAATACTGCTGATTTACCGAAGGATATTCGGTTTATCATGTTGGAATATGGCGTCTACTCTATATTGTCGGAAGGCAAGCACAATAATTAATGAGATGGGAGGTTCGAGCGCTGATAATATATGTGTATATATATATATATATGTGGTGGAGTTACAGTACCATCCACTCGCGTTGAATCAGTGCGATCTACAGCAAGCGGCGGCTGCTGCTGCAGTACCGAATACCCTGGTATAGGTATTATATCGTAGCTCTTAGTGCACAACATTATATCCTCAACGGCAACTGTTTTAATACATTATATACACTGATCCGATGAGATATATATACATACCTTGGGGTACATACCAGGTACGCACGTACATAGGGCCACATTTATTTGTCCGTCATATCGCATCCCACCATCCTTGTAGATTCTATCAAATAAATGTGGAAACAAATCGCCGTAAAATTGGAGTTCTGCTGACTGCAGTAGTAGTATAGTCGTGGTGTCAGTACGTCGTAGTGTCAGTATTAATAGTAGTATATAATAATAGTAGTATAGTGTATAGTGGTGTCGAACCGAACGCCACATCATCAGCTCAAAAGCCAGTGAGACGGTAGTCAGTCGTGGTTTGCGCAGACGAGAAAAGGCATCACCGGCAAAGAAAGGTCGTGCACAGCCGTCAACCGAGACCACCTGCGTGCTGTTGTGTGCAGACGTGTTCAGGCGGCCGTTTTTATACTACACCCACACCGCCGCGTATCATACAACATCATACATACATCCGTCCGTGCGACACGCAAAAAAAGGTGACCCCTATTCTCGCTCGGATGAATTTGAAAACACGTTTTCATGACAACGGGGAGGAGAGGGTTTCGAGGAGAAAGAGAGTGAAAACGACGAGCAACGTGTGTGTGTGCCTATTATACGGAAAGATCTCGACGTCATGTTCCCAAAACCGCCGTTTTTGTTTTGTACCTGGTACGTGGCAAAAGTATATATACCTGGTAGGTGATTAAATTCATCACACAGGGGCACAGGGGGGGGGGTTATCTCCGCGGTATACTACTGTACGCCCCTACTGTACGCCCCTACTACTGTAGATTACAGCTGTTTGCTACAGGTATACTGGCCCATTTGAGCGGCTCTGATATAATATGCTGATTGATGATGTAATTATCCGACCTTGATCTCATCATCCCTACTCTAACAGGAACGAGAAAATAGTACACCAGGAGCAATCGCGCCAAAATCGCGCGCACAACAAAAGCAACGATGACGTGAGATGGGGTTCTCGACCCCGTGACCGCCGAGGGGAGGGGGAAAGGTCAAGCCGTGCTCCATCTTAGGTGTGCAAAACAACGCACTGATACTGATATCGTGTTGTATGTCTTGTACGTACGCCTTGTAGGAATGATATGTGTGTGAACGATCTGCGATCCGTGATCCGCCAAAACGTCCAGAAGGTTTCCAATGAAAGTTGGCGCTTCTTGAACGGGATCTTCGTTTTTTTTTGGTACGTAGAAGTTGTCAGTTTTCTTGTGTTGCTCGACAGAACCAACCGAAGCAATAAATCAGTGTTTATCATCGCTGAGCTCACCTTGACTTGTCGATCTGGCACCGTGATTCTGCTCTATCTGTACTGCGTTGCTGCGCGTGAGCTCTGTAGCGTCTGGTGCTATACAGCCGGCAAGGCTAGCTGCGAGTGGGCAAGGCACACAAAGCTGGGGAGACTTGTCGTACACAATCCGTAGGTGAGAGGAAAATACGAAATTACCCCGGAGCCTCTGACCAAAGGTACTTCGTACAGAGTAGTAGTAGACGGGCCTGTTGTTGACGCGTCATGGACCTATTTTGACTTTTCATACTGATATAAGTGTTCAGTATCGGTCAGTCAAGGGGTCAAACCGCGGTCCTAGCCTATTTGCCTCGCTGACTGAGCGAAACAGCGGCAGCACCTCAGTACGTACAGCACGAAGAATTATGGAAGACCTGGAACCTGGACCCTCTTGTACATGGTTTCTGACAGGTTCTGCCTACGCTAGCCACAATTCCTGGTCCCTTTAGCACGAACCCCAGTACGTAGAGCTTAGAGCTGCTGCTGCTGCTGCTGCTGCTGTTGGTTCATCGCTATCTCGCTCCGCCCAAAACCTGTACCAGGTACTGTTCAAGCCATTATTCCTGGACATCGTCCTCCAAAAATTGAAATTGAAATTGAAATTTATTTGCCGATTAAAACCCTGTCAATAAGACTGCAGTGTTGTCCGGGGACAAACTACTTGTAATTTGAATGATATGTCCTCAAAACGGGACTGCTGTTATAAAAGATGTTTGCAGTTCCAGTCCAAACTACTATTAATAGTATTAATAACTTCGTTTTTTTTTCTTCCACTCACGTTTGACTCGTTCTGGACGGAAATATAAGAAGCGTTTGGACATCAATATGAGTACCAAGCGTTTCTTATAGGTCGTCCTGGAGGGATATAAAATAGGATGCCATTTCGACGATACCTGGTATTTCATACCAGGTAGGCATAGGTTCATCACATCATCACAGCAGGAGTACGTTTTTGCTCAATATATGTGTGTCCGCGCGTATCACGGCACCGGATATCATTTGATGTCATGCTACCACGCTATTACGTGGGACCATATTAAACAGGACCTACGGTATACTCAAAAACCTATATATTTAGCTATTTTTTCCCAAAACATTTGGTCCTATTTACTACGATGGTCCCCCGCAATAAAAAATACTTGACAGGGCTGGAGCAGCCTGGGCAGAACAGAGCAGCAGCGCCTCGTGCTGCTTGCTGCTGCTCTTGTGTTGGCCTAGCAGCTAGGAGTTGTTCCTGGAAAGCTTCACTCGTAGCTCTAGGAATGACCCCCAGCCCCCTCGTCAAAGCAGAAGAATGAAGTATACGAGCCATTCGCGCTTTTTTTGCTGACAGCAGTTTTTTTTCTTGTTTTTTCGTACGATCACTTTTACATTTCCAGCTCTTTGACATCTAGAACAACTGCAGCAGTCCCGCTTTGGGGACAAACTACTCCAATTCCAAGTAATTTGTCCCCAAAACGGGACTGCAGTCCCTATGCTACCATTAGACCGGGCATATATCAGGTGTATACCATACCATCGAGGGTGTGATTGGTACCTGGTGCAGCTCGGGCAGATAATGATCTATCTATCTATGTACCGGTACTATAGATGACCTACAGATAGATCATGTACTGCTGTAGTTATCTCCTGCCGTAGCGAGATGTTTAGCGAGAGCTGCATAGTAGTGCAGATCCAACCCAGGACAATGCCTGTGCAACAGCAGTTGGTTCCGCTTTAAGCCCGGTATGTGCCAGGCCAGCCCACCGGCATCAGTGCCACACACACTGGTTTCAATTCATCAGTGCAAGGCGACTTCACCGACCATATTTCGAGCGTACCCAGGGTACACAATCTGGAAGGTTGTTACGGCAGTAACCCTTTTAGAAGCCCCTCGAAATGTAGCACGATAATTCTTTATTTTCTGAAATAGGGGAGACAAAATTGCGATTATGCACATTATGCGGCTCCCACCCGAAAAAATGAGCTACTTTTACGTACCAGGTATGAGATACGTAGATGCTATTTAAATAATATTACGGAGGACCATACCTGGTACCTGGTAGTAAATAGGACCTGCGGTAGACACAAAACAGTTTATTTCTGCATTTTTTTACCAACAAAATATTTCGTCTTATGTACTATGATCCCCCGTGATAGTACACTATCGAGAATAAATCTGCCTTGAAATATCTACTGGCTGTATAAGGCCACTTCTTATGCAGTCGGAAACTAGGATTGAAACTGGAGACAAAAAATGGCAATCTTATGCAGTTGAAAAAGCGCCTTTTCAATAAAAAAAAACGATTATGATTTCCAACTAGACCAGACAGTCGAAAAAACTGATATTTCCGATCCAACTCGTCAGTCGGATTCGTGCGTCGGAAATGTTAGAAAGTCCAGCCGCATACTCGTACGAGTATCACACACCCACACAACAACACGACATACGACACAACCCTACACCACAACATCGGCGACGCTGGCTTGGCTGCTGTCACTTCTGCTGCTGCTCGGCTCGAGTCAGCGTGATATCTCCTCATCTAAGTCCGTCAGCAGCACGTGACAGCACCCGATGGCCGCAGTGTGCGGTATCGATGATGACCTTTTGCCAACTGCTGCGCTGGCTGTAGCTTTGGCGACTGTCGAAGAAACCCAGCGTCTTGATGGCCTCGAGGACGAGATGGAGGAGAGCGCCCCGCGTGTGAAGCTCACACGCTGCTCGAGGGAGGAGCGAGACATCAGCATGTATGTGTGGTTGGGCGCAGGTGGTGCTGGAGGATGAAGACCTCTCTGATCCCACCGGCATTACGGCGAAGCAACTTGGAACCGACTTCCGTCTACCCTACCCTTTTTTCTCGGTGCCACATCAGTGGTCAAGCTACACCCACTCACTTACATCAAGCGTCTCCTGGTCTCCAGAAAAACACACAAAAACTTTTAAAACTGTATATTCGATCCGACGGACGATAAGAAGGGTAGCTAGTCGCAATCCAGTCGGAAAAATAACCGATCGGAAACCGCCTTTTTCAATCCTACTTTCAGACTGCATAAGAAGTGGCCTAAGTTCATGAACTGTGGGAGAATCGATTATCTGTCCGAGGTGTGTTACCTCTTTGCCAATTACCCGGGTACTCGCGAGTATTTCCCGTCTCGCTACGAATAATACCCATCACGAGTATGAGTAGTACTTCATACTCGCTCAGTATTTTGGGGCCCGAGTACCCGGGTACCCGTTGATTTACCTTGGAAGTCCCAGCGGTGGCAACTTATCATCCCCTAAATCACGTCCGCTGGGTATTAATAGTATTTGGTGCATATATTCTCGAACAAGCCCTCTTCAAAGCGAAAATGCTGTCTCATGCCTCACATATCACACCTCGCTATTAATAGAGGTTTTACTCCTTTCCCAATTTCCCGGGTACTCGCGAGTATGACCCGGCTATCAATAGCTCATACTTATCATGGACGCGGGTAACACTCCATACTCGCCGAGTATTCGTGCCCCGTGCGCTCGGGTACCCGGCTCTTAGACGGATACCCGGGTGTGACACGGGTAGCCGCAGTTAAACGGGTATATACCCGGGTATTTTTCCCCCAAAGTTGGCAGGTACCCATTTAAGACGGGTGGGTACTCGTCGGGTAAACACCCCTAATATACACAAAATGGGATGGAAAAAAGAAACACACTCAGGAGGTTTTACCCTCAGCGATCTTCTGGACAAGCCGTGGTCACAGGCGTCGACCCTTCCCGCCCGCAGCGGTAGTCAACAAGTATGAAGAGGCAATACAGAACGAGACGCATGAACCACCATACACGGAAATATTGGAACGTGTTCGTAAGTCGTATTAACCCTTTCAGAACTGCAGTCTCATTTTGGGGACAATCCACTCAAATTTCAAGTACTTTGTCCCCACATCGGGACTGCGGCTCTAAAAGGGTTAATAGTCAGCAATACGCATGTCAAAATGGTCCTTACATTTCCGGAAAGAGTGGGGGTTGCCGACCTGTGGCGCGACTATATAATTGTGCACCAGGTACGTACGTACCAGTACGTACTTACGAACCAGGTGGCAGGTAGCAGGTACTTGGTAGCATGTAGGGTACAGCAGTAGATAGGCCCACATGTGAAAAAAGGCAACTATTACAGGGGGCCATAGTAAATAGGACCTATGGTACACACAAATATCTATATATTTACTTATTTTTTCCAACAATATTTGGTCCTGTTTACTATGGTCTCCCGCATTAACAAGCTAGCAAGAACATTAGGCATTAATAAAATGTGCTGAGAAAATGTACTCCGCGGCGAGCGGTGCACTGAATCCGATATAATAGCATATTATACGTTCAAGGTTATGCAAGGTAGGGGTCGCACTGGGGGCCTAAGGCTTGGCTCAGATTAGGCCTTTATTTTTGTCGGGCCTATCCTGCATCCTAGTATGTAAGCGTCGGCAGATCAACGACGTAAAGTTCAACACACGACGTACCTCTCATGTAGCAGGTACCCAGGGTACCAGGTGTATCTTATCTCGTTCAATAGTACCTGTTCCTGTGGCACAATAATGTGTACGGCCCACGTGCTCAATCAAGAAGGTGCATACTATATCCGCCCACCAGGCATTTTACCAGGCATTACCAGATGTACACTATTGTTCAACTACGTATGCGATGGATCACATGCACCCTGCTATGATGTTGAAATAACGACGGCACCGTGAGGTCGAGGACTTTGTCTATGCAAAGCTGCGGGGGATACTGCGATGGCCCTGGTAGAAGATTGTTCCCACCCGTCAACACGAGGTAGATCATACAAACCACGTACCAGGTATATCTATCCACCAGCCCCGGAATATCTATATCTTGAAGTGAGAATGATCTGCAGATGATCTGTAGATTAGAACCGTAGATGATCTGTCGGTAGTCTGAAAAACTTGGATTTTGCAAGCGTACTCCTACCCTTAACCCCGACCGCCTGGAAAAATTGTCGGAACTAAGATGGCAAGAGGCGTCACTGTACACGTAGTGTGGACCTCCGCAAAGAGCGTTCAGTCCCCACAGAGGTAGGTGCGATCGTTTTTTCAGCGCTCGTTTTTTTTTCCTCAAGGGGAAGGTTGCTAATTCCGAACGTGAACCGAATAGCAAGGTGTTTTCGGAAAGATCTGGTGGCGAGAGCCTTCCTGAAACACAAAACGTTCGAGTTTTAGCACTAAGCACGAAGTCGTCACCGAGAAAGCTACCAAAAACGCCGAAAAACTATCGCACCCTACCCTGAGCACACTCAACGCTCTTGGCTGGCCTTGACGGCTTATTGTTTCCAGTCGGGTGGCGATTAAGCCACACATCAACAGGGGGGGCAATAGTAATCGGAACCCACGATGCATCATATTGAACAGGTATCCCCCTATCTCCTATGGTAACACGCCATATTTGTCTCCGATTGCTGTGCCCGCCCCACGAGGCCACACAAGCCGCTGCCGCGCGCTCCGTTTTTTCATTGAGGTCTGAGGGCCCATCTTAACCCTTTTAGGACCCCAGTCCCGTTTTGGGGACAAACTACCTATAATTAGAGCGAATTATCCCCACATATGGGAGCGCGGTGCTAAAGGGGTTAACGGGGAACGCTATTTGGAAATAAACTTTTAATTTCGATGAATTTTAATTTGATTTCGGAAAGAAAAAAAAAACGTGTTTGTGTCCTACCGGGGAACGGCGTATTAATTGTCAATAAAAAAATGGTTCGGAGTAAACGCACCGCGTCACACAACGCCCCGCCGACAAACAGCGAGGAGCGTAGACGAGAGCGAAGGTTTGCGCTGCCGCGTGCGCGCCGCCGCCAGCCTCTTTTTCTTTTTGGTCGCGCAGGATAGGAAGCTATCACTCTCATGGTGTCTTGGGTGGGCGGAGGAAGCCCTCAAGCGCCACGTGCGGAACAGCAGCGGTGATGCAGCTATCGAGGTCTCGAGCGTATCCCCCGTTTTTTTGCTCGTTTGCTCGGTTTTCGACGCGATTGTCGGCCAATCGAGCAGGCCGAAAAATTGAGATTGCGGCCGCCATGATTACTTTTGAGGCGCCACCGCCGGGGTACGATGTGCTATGGTGTGTGGGCGTGGGCGCGGCTATTGCTCCGGTCACCTCTCGTTGAGGTTTGCGTTTTATCGCCTCGATCGTGGTCACCGAAGAGGCCAAGAATCGCCCCAGACTCCACCGAGGGTGTTGACCCACCATGAACATGCTACGTCAAGACCGAGGAACTCCCAATTCCAAATTGAAACTAAAAAAATCACACGAAAAAAGTCCCAAAAGACTTTTCACTCAAATTCAATGTTTCTAATTTGCCTGCTTGGTCGTTCTCTCTTCGGCCAATTAGATGCAAATCAGATTAGAAAAAAAAACAAAAAAACGAACTGAAAAAAATAATAAGTCCCCGTTAAGATGGACCCTAACGACACAACACAGTAGTTGCCGCGGTGCTCCCTTTTTTTCGTCGAGGTGATCGCTGTAGTAACGCCTGGCTCGCCCCCCTTTGCCTCGTTTGCCCACCTGTTACAGTGTTACAGCAGAGTATCGGCATCTTTTTTTTCTGACTAGGGCAAAAAACGGCAGCGGTCCTGGGAGGGGGGGGGAGTGGGTCGTTCGCCTACGCCTAGTGGAGTGGAGTGGAGTGGAGTGGGGAAGATCGGAGAGAATCGAAGACGGGATCGGAGAGAAATCGGAGAGAATCCGAGAGAATCCGAGAGAATCCGAGAGAATCCGAGAGAATCGGAGAGAATCGGAGAGGATCGGAGTGGGCGGAGAGGAGCGGAGCGGAGCTGACAGGAGCGAAACTGAGTTGAGCGCTTTTTTTCGTGCCGCAATCGTGCGGGGGAACGGGTGTGTGTTTTCGCGAAAGGTCGAGGGAAGAGGAGTGCCCTCGAGGAGGGTACGCTATAATTGAGCCATGGCGGAGGCTCTGTTAGCGGTTCTTCTTCTGGGGTTGTTGGTGAGCGAGCGACTTTGTTTTACTACGGCCAAAGGGAAGGGCTACACTGATGGCGTAGCGGTGCTGTACCATGGCACCGACCGTATCAGATACAAGAGGATGTGCAGTGTGCTTGCCAACCTGGCCACACACGCGATAACATGACCACACCCTGTAGATGTATAATAGATCACTCAGATCGTGTACGAGTAGATCATCCCCGTGTAGACACGTGCACCCTATTCGTCCGAAATATACCTCTTTAACCCCGGTGTTATTGGCATACACCTATTGTAGAGTTTTTTTTACGTTTATTTTCGCGACAAACTTGGGCGTTGGGATTGTCCATCAGGTCGCACCTTCAGCTGTTCTCACAATCTTTTTTTGGGTTGAGGTATGGAGCTCCCTTAAGGCCGAGGTAGGAGTCTACAAAAAAAATGGGGGTACTTCTACCGTAGAATGGCTCTCATTGCGACCCCTCTCCCCTGTCGCAGCACGCGTCGTGTGGAAACCCTAAAGGTGGTATCTCCACCGTAGAATGACTCTGTACACACATCATATTTAAAGCGACCCATGTAACCTGCGGGACGTGTAACTGTGGCACTTGACCGATGGGACAAATATACCGTGGATAAGGTGCTGATTCCTCCAGAACGGTAAAGGTTGGCCGATACCGAACAAAGGAGGCGTGTTTTCGGATGATATTCTGGTCGAGGGAAAGCCTTCCGAAAAAATATAATAGGGTTTGACTCCAGCACCCTTACAGCTGTTGAGACAAAACGAGCGCTGATCTATGATATGACCGATTGCAAGTCTGTGCGAAATCAACGGTGTCTGATAGGTAGGCAGCACTAACAACAAACATAGCCCGTAGTCCGCGCAATCGAAATATCACAAAACGGCTTGCAAAAATGAATTTCGACCACGCCATTTGATGTTTCAGGCTAAGTGTTTTTTTTTTTTGCTTTTTGTAAATATTCCCCTCGCTCTCCTCTCGCTCGCTGCAGGCGCCGGTGTCCGCGGCCGTGAGCCAAACGAAACAGATCGCGTGGATTGCGTTCGCCGTGTTCATCGTGCTCTTCGTTGCGGCGTCCCTTTACGTCCGACAAAGAAGAACAAGAACGGTAAGACTGCCCGTCAGGTTGGGGTTGGAAGGTTTGTGTCTTGAGTTGAGTTTGAGTTGAGTTGAGTTCGGTTCGGTTCGGTTTGATTCGGTTCGGTTCGGTTGGGCCGGGTTGGGTTGAGTTGGGTTAGGTTGAGTTCGGTTCGGTTGGGCCGGGTTGGGTTGGGTTGGGTGAGGACCTTTAACAATCTTGGAGAAGGGGCCTTTAGGTTGGTATGCTGTTCAGGCGTTTTGGTTCCTGTTGGGATCAAGGTACGGGCGAAGACCCAACCCAACCCCTGACTCTAACCCTAACCCTGACCCCAAACCTCAGCCGCATCCAAAACGGGCTTAAACTCGCCATAAACGCGGCTGTGCCGCGTTTGCATCGAACCAGGAAATTTCTCAGTTGCGGACGACGATTCCGAAGTGCAGACCACGCGACACATTTTTCGAGTCAAAAACATCCCTAAAGATCCGTTCTCCCAGATTGCTAAACCTACTCGGTTGGGTTGGTTTGGGTCGGGTTGGGTTTGGCTTGGTTGGGACGGGTTGGGCTGAGCTAAGTTGGGTCAAGTTGGGTTGTGCTGTGGTGCGGCAGCCCATGGATGGGTGGGTAGGCTGTATGGGCTGAGCGGGTGGGTTCGCCTTGGTCGTGGTCGCAGCGAGATATGAGTAAGTTGGGCTGGGCTGGGTTGGGTTGGGTTGGGTTCGGCTAGGTCGGGTTCGGTTGGGGTAAGAGTTTGTGCATGGAAGGGTGGGCGGGGTGAGAGTGGACGGGGTGGGTGAGTTGGTTGAGTGCGCCGCTGTATCGATGAAACATAGGAGACCGTGATTTGACCGCTTGACTGACCGCCCACCTGCACTATTAATAACAACAGTGTGGTGTATTCGATTAACCTTTAGAGAACAAACTGCAGTCCCGTTTTGGGGACATACTGGTCAAACTCTTGAGTACTTTGCCCACAAAACGGGACTGCACCCCAAAAAAATAGGACTGTGGATTGGCTGTTTTCTGCCGACATTTAAAAGATTGCTTCTGCATAGGCGCAGACGATGCCCGATACATGAGGGAATTCCGGCGTTTGCGTGAAACCTTGTTCTTCGACAAATATGACTTGAATTCTAACTTGAGTCATATGCCAATCGGGACGATGTTTTACCGATGTTTAGCCGGAAATATATAACATCGTCCATATTTACGGATTCCGATTCCGATGTGGAATGCTCCGATCAGTTGGGTGAGTCGGATCCGATTAACGGCCCTAGTAAAATACCGATTTGGCCCTTGACTGAACGCCCCCTGTACTAAAAAATACGCTAGTATATCGCCAGATTTTGAAATCTCACGGGTCGGGTCGCGTCGGTTCAGAGGAGGTTTTCTAGCGCTCACGGGTCGGGTTTGGTCACTACCCGATCCGACCCAACCCGCCCTGACCCGCGAGGTTTGACCCGACCCGTGGTGCCTTGACCTGTTTTGACGTGTTGTTTTTGTAGGGCGTAGCGTGATGATGTTGAAGGTGACTATAGCGATGGTGAGAGCAGTGATTGTGATTATTATAGTGCTATGGTGTAGATGAAGATGCTAGTGGGGCTTATAGTTTTGGCTTTAACGTACTACTCGCACCTCATTTTGATTTTTTTAGCGGCGTGGTCGGAAACACCTTGCTGCAGGTGGCATTCATTTCCCATAGAACGTGCGTGCTGCAGTGCCACCCGCCCCCCTGCCCGCCCAACACTCGCCTCTCATGTGCCATATCCCCCTACAATCTGCCTGATCTGCAGGCTCATCAACCTCGAGGGAGCGGTGATGCCACCCCAGTCACAGTCAACGCGTGGGGTAAGGCGGCACCGCCCAAGGACAACGGGAAAGCTGGTTATGGGCAGTCGGTAGCAGGCGGCGCCTGGGAGCGAGATGCGTAACGACTTTCGTTGCGTATATCTTAGTTTTGGCTGTCGGAAACATACGAATTTTCGACAGATCGAAATATCAAAGTTTGGAATACATCGCAGTATCGGTTTTCAATGAATAGAAGTATCGGATTATCGCTTTTCGGTATGTGAAATACCGAACTTTCGACATATCGGATTACCGCTTTTCTGTGAGTAGAAATATCGATTTTTCGAAATATCGAAATATCAGTATTCGAGAAACCTAAACACCGAACTTGTGTGCTATATCGTACTGGTATGATATTAATATCGAGCGCGTTTTGTCCTCATCCCCTGGCATTCCCTCTTTTTTCATGCTTATACTGAACGATAATCTTCGATGTGTCGACTAACGAAACGGTATCGATTTTTCGTTTGCCGGTATCGTATCGCACTTGAGACGGTTACTTGTTGATCTTGACGTACTACAGTATGTAACTGTAGGTGGGTGTTTCCAGGAGTCGTTTTGCCTGCTTACCTGTTGCTTACGTATACATTTACGTGTAGACAGGCGTGTTCCAGGTGAGGGTAAACATATTTACAAGTGCGACATAGGCATTTTTTCCAAGTGCGGGCTAGTTGGGGTTTCAAGTACAGGACAGGCGTTTTTTTTAGTGCAGGGTGGGCGGGTTTTGAGGGCGAGATAGCGGGGAGGCGAGCCCTTGGGCTCGGAAGTGCGTGGGTCCTCGCTGGCCGGGGGCTCCGTCGCTTTGTGGTTGGAACGGCCAAGCACTCTTGACCCGAACTTTCATGGGGAAACCTACATGAGGGGTCTCCTAAGATATTTAGCATAGCGCTGCCGTTCTACAGCAGCAGTTGAAACCCTCTCGGGACTTCCGAGGGAAACGTTGACAGTGAAATGTGATCATTACCGCAAGGGTCAACTCGTGATTGGGGGGTGATAAAAATTGGTGTACGAGTGACTGCGCTAGGAGTGGTGCGGCACGGGGGGGGGGCGGCATAGTGCTACCCGCACTGCTCTGGGCTTCTCGCGCCGCTCGTGGACGAATTGATATCAACCAAAATTGTCGTCGATTCGGTCGCTAGCAGATCGCGTTCGGACAGGGGATCATCAAGCAACTACGGGACATAGCGCGTTTGACAGTGATACGAGAGGGCCTGCTTGTTGGCGGAAAACGGAGGGATTATACTTGCTCCTCCCGTCAATCGTGCAAGGAAGGGTCGATTGGTTTACAACTCCTTTGGCTTGATTATAGACTTGCGACCAAAATGACGCGGAGTGCGTCGGGCGCTGCCCGCGCGCTAGCGATACTGTAGCACACCACCTCCGATGAATGTCACTGAGACTAGAGCTGATTTTCTCGACAACGGGAATAGTGCAAAAAAACGCCTACGTACATACGTTTACTGGCGTTTCCATGATCGCCATTTTCGTTGTGTGTGCCCCTTGACCCTTTTGGAACTGCAGTCCCGTTTGGGGGACAAACCACTTAAATTTCAAGTAATTTGCTCCCAAACGGGACTGCGGTCCTAAAAGGGTTCAGGTTGCCTTGATACCTGTTTTGGAGGACATCGGGTCGGATAATTATCCTAGGGTGTGTGTTAATATATCCCAGGGTGTGTGTGATATATCCCAGGGGGTGTGGTATCTATCCCAGGTGGTGTGGTGTACGGTATTGTGAGGGTACAGAAGGACGGGCGGTGTATTTGTCGCTGCGGACGTGCCGTACAATTTCCTTGTGCACGGTGGTGGGAAACCCACACCTCGTACGTACAGGTCATGATCTATCTGATCTGTCTGCGGCTGATGATCTACAGGTAGATGATCTTGTTCCCCGCCTTCCGTTGTGAGAGGTTGTCATAACAGTACAGATCCGACCCAGGAGAAGTGCGCTAGGCTAGGTCACGCGGACTATGCCGGTCCCAACCGGCCCGGCAAGATGAGCTGAAGCATGGTACAAGGTCGGGAATTGGTCTGCCCCTGGAAGATCTAGATCGTGGAGTGGGAATCGATTATTTGTTCCGGGGTGTGGCGACTCGGCGGAAAACCCAGCAGTACCAGAGCCCCGGCGGCTTCATGCGGCCGGTGCTGCCATTGTCCTTTCGTGTTGGTTACTATTGCTTGTTGCCGTGGCTTAGCTGCTGCTGGTATGGTTAGTTCTTGTCGTTGCTGTTTCTCCTCGTTGCTATTAATAGTTCCCATCATGGCCATTGCTCCCCGGGGCTAGCCCCTGCCGTCGCGGTACTACCCTGTCTCGGCGAGTATGTTAGCTTGCTTGTGGGTGCTATGGCCAGCTCGTGTCGTGGCTGTCCGCTGTGGTGGCCATTCCTTGTCCGGGCTACAAGTAGTACTTGCCCATGGCTAGTTTTGTTTTTGCCATGGCTGTTTCCTGTCTTGGTTAGGCTAGCTCTTGCCATGTCATAAAAGAGGGGGGTCGCAGCCAGCCCGGAGAGCTTGACGAGGCTGATGCTGCATGCTGCACCAGGTATCCGGTATGGCCTCCCCAAGAAAAGACGCCTACTCTGAGCAAATAACTAGAAAACCTTTTTGTGGCACCATCCTCAGACAACGTCGAGCGTACGCTGTTTGTTGTGTACCCGTACGTAGGCTTTTGTGCAGCGCTCGCCGTTCAACGCGAGTTCTTAGCCCAGTTTCTTTAGGCGTCTTCCCAAAAAGTGAGCCGTATCATGTTCTTGTCAGGCTATTTCCCACTCGTAGGGCTATACTACTGTACTTGACAAAACGCCAATGGTTGGAGCCAGAAACATCCGCTGCCCCCCCCCCCCCCCCCCCCCCCCTCCCGGCCCCATGCCACTACGGCCATGCATGAGATCGAGTACATCTCTCCTATCGGGTACACCCCCTTCCCCCCGCGTCCACGAATCGCCAATCCCCTGGCCTTATCCACCTCAGGCATAGCATAGCTTTTGCCCCTTTCAGGTCCCGGGAGGCTTCCCTGCAGATACGCTATTAGGCGGGAGACTGTTTTTTTGGGCTTATCAAGGCTTATTTTGGCCTTACTATAGTAGTTTTATAGTATAGGGGCGGTCCAACAAGGGGTCAAACTGCGTTTTTCCTCGAGCATAAATCCCCCCCCCCCCCACCAGCACGGAGATAACTGAAGCAAGGCTAGAGGGGGTAAGAGGAGGGGGCTTTCCGCGACGGATTTTGTATGACGCCGAAAAAATCCCTTCCAGGATTCGAAACCCCCGAATTTCCGTTCAACAGGGGGGGGGACAAGCAGTGTACCGGAAACTAGGCGAGTACCGGGGGATGGAAGAACAGACACGTCGGACATATCATCTGCAGATAGATCATCTACAGATCTTTTACAGATATATCATGATCTAGGTATTTCAGGGCAGATTAGTTTCTGATCTGTATGAGCTAGCTCATGTCGCCAGACGGGAGCCGTATAACCTACATGGTCTAGGACATGCTCCCTGAGTTGGGTCCGTACTATACAGATCCTGAACAATCATCTGATAGCGGCAGGTCACAATCTACAGCAGTAGATACTCTATATATCATCTGCCCGAGGCGTTAAGTCGTAGACACCTATGCCCACGGCTTGTCCGTAGCGTGGATACAATCGGATTACCTTCAATTGCAGGGTGTGTATGTGTATTGTGTGTGCGTGTGTTTTTTTTTGTTTTTTCACGTGATTTCCTTTTCTCGATACCTGGTATCCCTGGCTATATTTTTTTATACCTGGTACCTGGTACTTATGTGTTTGCGTTTTTTTTTTGGTGTGTAGCGAGGCTCGTGTTTTGCTGTTTTTGTTTTGGCTTTTTCGTATCATTACCTTTTGGGACGCTTGGCGTAGAGTATTGATTGATCGAGCAAGGGGCGAATGTTTTCAATTTTAAAGCCGTTGGCCTAAATGCCGTTGAGCGAAGCTGATGAGTTATCATACAGCCGTTGAGCGACGTCATTGAGCAAAGGTTCTGCGTGAATAGTAGCTATTGAGCTAGTCTGAGCGCTGAGTGAAGCTGTTTAGCGAAGGTTGCGAGTTCATAGGTGGCTGTTAAGCTATTAATAGGTTGTCCAGCTAAAAGTCGTTGAGCTATAGGCATTGAGCGAAGCTGTCGAGCTCGTAAGCATTTGGTTCAGCTGGCCAGCGGAGAGAAACTGTCGAACGCAGTTATTTTTCAGTTAATCTATTAGTAGCTGTTGAGCTACGCAGTGAGTGCATCTATGTCACGGTACATACGAAGTACAGAAGGATGGTACCGAGTATTTTGCAAACACCTAACGAGTGGAACAGTTGAGCAAAGATTTCGAAGGAATATATCGGTAGATGTTGGTTGACCTTTGCAGTGAGCACAGCTGTGTCCCAGTAGTACAGAATAGAAGTACCAGGGTAGCCTGCAATTAGCCACCGACACTGCTCGGTAGGTGCAATACCAATGGTATACGGGCTGTTCGTTGCGTCATGATCCAACTGGGAGTGTCGTTCGGAAAGCGCAGTGGATACACTGTTGTGCTGTCGAGGATGAACATGCTTGGTGAGATTGATGGTGATGGTGGTGACGATCATAATGTTGACGGCGAGGATAATTGAAATGTTGATGTTGATGACGGGAAAGGACGACGGTAATAATGATCTTGATGGTACTGACACTGTCCATACTGACGATGATTGTGACAATGGGTATGTTGGTCATGGTGGTTGTGGTGGCGATGATGGTGATGATACAGACAGTTTGGTGATGATAAGGATGGTGCTGACAATGTTATTGATGTTGACGATGATGGTGAGAAGGACGACGAAAATGAACATGTGAATGATGCTGACGGCTGATGTTGATGCTGATGGCAATGATGATGTTGTTGATATCCTCATTGTATTTTTGTTGATATTATTAACGTTATTATGCAATTGTCCCCCGACAATATCCAGCTCAAACCTGGATCCCTCACGTGTAGGAAGATAAACCCAAAATAACATAAAAAACAAGAAAGCTAAAAGTTACGCTAGCAAACATTATAAGTACCTTCCCCATCGTTAGCGGAAGGTCTAAAAGCTCAACAGCCGTGGTTGCCAAGCCCCCCCCCCCCTCACCTGGCCACTTTTGACCGTAGCAACCCAACCCGACCCGCGAGAGTTTGAAAACCTCCTGATCCGACTCGACCCGAGAGATTTCACAAATTCCCTAACCCGTCGAATAATGGCCCGTGAAGTCCCCCGAAAAATTCCTGCTTTGATGTAAACCCTGCATCTGAAGGCGAGAAAGATGGGAGGGAGCCTTCCCCAAACAGGATTTATTCCAATGCTTCCATCCCCCGTTCCCTCCACTCCTCTCCTCTTCGCACAACAAGGCCGCCCGCCCTATGCCGCTCACCCATCCATATGTCTGGGCGTCAAGTGCGATTTTTCTTCAAAAAAAGGGACCATCGCACTCTCGCACTGCGGCAACCCCGTCCCACACCGCCTCTGCCCATTACATCGGTGCCTTCTCGCGACAAAAAATGAAGGCGCGCACCGGATATAGCGGGGATTGGGGGGGGGGGGGGGGTGCCTGCTATGTGACCCCGGATCTGAGTTACGGCTGGGAGAAAGACGCGCAAAGACAATACAGAGGATAGACGGAGTAAAACTTCCCCTTGCGTCCATACCTTAGCGGTGCCTTTGGGGGTTTACGTGACAAGGTCTAGTAAAACCTACTTAGCTACCGAGGTAAAATGTCGCCCGATTGCCCAGCCAAGGGTAAGCCTTGCAATAGTCAGCCGTACAGCGCTGACGCCACGTTGCCTCGCATGCACTCCGCTAGCAAGGCCCCGCGAAAAACACGCCACAGCCGTAGCTCTTGTGCACTCCACCAACACACGCCCAAAAGAAACACGCAAGACTAGCAGCTCGCTCTTACATAAACTCTTCGGGTTGAAGACGCCCAGTGAAACTTTTCCTCGACAAGGGTAAATCGCACTGCGTCGCTGCTCCATTGCCACTGCACGCACGCCTCACGACGGTGACGTACACGTTTAGGGTTAGATGGTGCACTTGGATGGTATCTGGTAAAGGTTAGCTATGGCAGCTTGCCCGGCATGCACTTCACCAACAAGCTTCCGCGCGGAACACCCAACAGCAGCAGCTCTTACCAAATCAACTCTGCGGTCAAAAGCGAGCGATGGAACGAGGGTTCCTCTAGCAGGGCCCATGACGTTCCATTTATCATGCAAATATGTATGTATTATATCTCCGCAAACAGCTGCTGCCCATCGCCCCCTGCGCTCGCGCCTAGCGACAACAACTTCCAAGTCGAAACAGCTGGTACGGCACCAACAACAGTACGTAGTGAGTCTTTGCTTTCAGTTAACCCTTCCCAAGTCTGAAGTTTTTCCCCATAAGCACACAACATCCATCACATAGCTCCCATAAAAGCCTGCAATTGCGATTGGACGAGAGGCGTGTGACCCCCCCGCTCGACAGGGCACCTCAAATTCCGTCGAATTTATTGTTCCACGGAAGACAAATGGAGGCATGAACACACAGCAGCACGACAAAAACAGCAAAAAAGAGCAAACAGAGCAGCGCAGCAACAAAGCCGATGAATCTACCCGCCACTCCTCGTCCTCCGTTTTCTACAGTAGGGCTCTACCGTAACGCCTTTCTGCAATGGGCGGCTCTCGGATAGGTTCTACAACTCCAATCAAAAGGCGTTTGTGCGCATTTGGCGCTCAACGACTTCCCCCCCCCTCTGCCCTTCCTCCCTGCCTGACGCCAATATTTTTAACGATTCTCCTGCGCACATCGCCCTCCTGGCTTTGACTGGTCGGTCACTTTTTCGGTCCATCAAAAGGCGTGTTTCGTCCATCAAAACGTATCTCGTATATCAAGCAGCGTGCTTGGTTCATCAAAAAGCGTGCTTCATTACTCCAAAGACGTGTTTCTAGCGTTTTCAGAACAACACTGCTGGGTACGTGTTTTGTTTAGGCGAATTAGGGAAAACCGCCATCGTAGCAAAAGCGATCGTCCTTCATACGCCCACTTGTACGCACAAACGATATGTAGACGCTACACACGCCGCACACGTTACGTACGCGACGCACGCGCTCACAGCGGCAACTGAGTGCTCGCGGCAGTAGCGGGAACGGACGGACGAACACGCCGACATCGACCTTACATAGGCCAGGCCATCAGACACAGCGAGACGTCCACCGAGTCAGACGAAGCCCCCCCCCCTCCCCGCCTCCGCCGTCCTCCCAGTAGGGAGTGACTTCCGGGCAGCTCCTCCAGCTTCCACCAAAGCCCTGGGGGCCCTTGGGCCCCTTGGTTACGAACGCGAGTTTCTCCTGGTTAGCGGGTGTGCTGTCGCCGCTCAACCCCGCCACACCGGCAGCCACCGCTGACGACCTCACCGCCGTTCCCGTGGGCCACCGCAGAAGACGCTGGGCGCGGCTGGTCACCGCGTTCAGCGCGATGGTGGAACGAATGGGGTAGAACCATGGAGTCGGGGGAGCGGACGGTGACAGCGGCACACCGAAAAGGCCAGCGTCTTCTCTCTCCTCCTCCTGCTCCTCCACCTCCTGCAACTCATCTTCCTCATCGTCTTCCTCCACCTCCTCCACCTCTTCCAACTCCTCCTCCTCCTCCTCCTCCTCCTCTTCCTCCTCCTGTCTCTCTCCGGCAGAGAATAGCGCGTTCAGAGAGACCCCCCAGTCAACCTCATCTCGCACGGGGAGCCTCATCGCACCGTCTTCTTCCTCGGCATCCACCACCTCTTCCCCCTCCTCCTGTCCCTCCCTGGCGGAGAATAGCGCGTTCAGAGATGCCCCCCACTCGACCTCATCTCGCACAGGGAGCCTCATCGCCAACGCTACTCGCGCCCCACCGCCGCCCCCGCCGTCGCCGGCTGCCACCACCACATCTCCTCTCACCCCCGTTCCCGCACTCGCCTCTCTCTCGTACGCATACCCGAACCGCGCATGCATGGCTTCCCCCCACTCCAAGCCACCATCGTCATCGTTCTCGACCTCACCAGCCCTCTCGCTCGCGTCTGCCTCGTGTACACCTCCAAACATCAGATCCAGGGACTCTCCCCACTCGAAGACATCATCGTCGCCATCATTGCCCTCGCTCACATCGCCATCTCCACTCTCTTGCGAACCCCGCGCGGATCCAGCTATAGCACTCCCCTCGTAGACAGGCGGCAGCATTGACGCTCCCAAGGGACCACAGCCATCGCCTCCCCCTCCAGTTCCCCCGGCTGTACTGGCGTTTCCCGGTGAACTTGCTGTTGCTGCTGCTGCTAATACGTGTCCCTCGTCTTGGTGCTGTTGCTGCTGCTGTTGCTGCTGCTGCTGCTTCTGGTGCTGGTGGTGGTGCTCTTGCTGGTCGTGGTGCTGTTGTTGCTGGTCGTCGGGGGACGACAGGAAGCCGAGGTCGAGCGCCGCAGTCCAGTTGACGGGGTCACTTCCTCCCGCAGCCATAGGGTTAGTAGCGGCCCCAGAGCTTAAGGTGGCGGGTTGCTGGGCATCGGAAGATGGTAGGGGGGGTGATTGAGGGCGGCGAAGGTAAGCAAGGAGGGGGGGGGGGAAGGGGGGGGTCGGCCGCTCGTGGTGCTTGGGTTTTGGAGTATTCGGGCGCTTCCGTAGCGTTGGGCATGCAAATTGTCGTAAAGGCCGATAACGACAAGGGCCTGCTATCACGGGGGACCATAGTTAACAGGACCTATGGTACACATAAAAACCTAAATGTTTGACCATTTTTACTAACAATATTTGGTCCTGTTAACTATGGCCCCCGTAATAGAACGATTTGAGGGTTGCTGGCGGAAGGAGAGATGCTCATCCTGATTGAGTACTACACGCTACGACGTCCTTGACCTTTTTCTCGTAGAGCTACGCACATTTTCCCAAACAAATGCGGGAGTGGGGGGGAGATATTGCCAACGAGCGAGTCGGAACGCACTTGATTGTTTATCACGCGTCTAGTTATGTCTCGTGGCGTTTCGCTGACTCCAACACTGCTGTGTACTGGTAGCGATCAACGCATCGGTGGAAACCGGGCTGTCATTAAAACACGCTCCAAACGCGAAAATTAGGGCGGTCACAGCCAGTAAGCATAACTAGCTAGGGGGGAGACGCTACTAGATAAAAAATCCTTGCCTGGCTACATTCCCCGTGATTCGGGTTTACGCCTTTGCTTACTGTCCTCCTTATGATTTTCTGTTCTCGTTGTTGTTTTTCGTGCTTCCCTCTGAGCTTGCCTCATGTTGTTTATTGTGCCTCCATCCATCTTGCTTCTGGTTACTCTCTTTTGCCCCATCTTTCTCCCTACCGAGTATGCGTACTGGTTAGCGATTTGCTCTCTCTGTTGACCTATTTTTCAGCGAGTTCAAGTCCTGGTATGATTTATCGGCGTCTCGACGACCAGCATCAACAACAACGACGAAGCTAGATCCTAGCCCGTCATGCATACCAGTACGAAACGCGAGGACAACGGACGAGAACACCGTCGCATCACGGGCACCTGGATTTCACACCGACACAATGTTTCAAGTCGGGGAAAAGCCGCCTCGTACAGCCTGACCGAAAAAGCAACACTCTAATTCAACGACATGTAGTCCCTTTCACAACTACCTCGCCCCTCCGCCCGCCATCCCTGCTTACCTGCCGAAGACCCATGCCCGACGTCGAAAAAGCATCGCTGCACCCTCCCGATGGAAGCGTTAAGTGACCAGAAACGTTCACGTTGGACGGAGGGGGCTGACCGGCCGCCATCGCTGCGACAGGAGCATTTCCCGCGAGAGCTGCAGCCTCCGGAGGTACCGCCCTCCCGTAAGCTGAATCGTTGAGATCCAGGGGGGGGATATCGAGAGCGTCGGAGACCTGTGGCACGAGGGAAGCCTCACGCCTGCCGCCCACCCTTCCCTCTCCTTCCCTCCCTCCCCATCCCAATAACTCCTGTGCTGGTTTGTCGGCGGGCCCCGAGCTCCCGCGGCCGAACTTGGGTGAATGTTGCTTGGTCCCCGTCGAGAGGAACGTGCTGGACTCTTTCATCTTTGTAACGTCACCGCCACCACAACCATCTACGAAACCACTACCACCACCACCACCACCACCACCACCAAAGAAACCCCCAAACCCGCCCCCGCCCCCACCCCCACCCCCAAACAAACCCCCACCCCCACCACCGAACCCACCTCCATCATTAACTCCACCACCAACCCCAAAACCAACACCACCGCCACCAAAGCCCCTGGCAACACCACCGCCACCGCTGTCACCGTAGGCAGTCGCCCTCCCGTTGGCGTATCCGTGCTGCGCATCAGACGAGGCATATCCTCCCCAAGTGGCTCCGACCTCAAACGCTCCACCAGCGAACTCAGCACCGCCTCCACCACCCCCAAACCCACTACCACCACCACCAACACCACCTCTAGCACCAAAGCCACACCCATCCCCCTCACCGAACCCACCCCCACCACCACCCCCAAGACCACCACCACCACCACCACCAAACCCGAACCGACCACGACCGCCACCAAACACACCAACAGCACCGTCACCACCGCCACCACCGCCATCACCGCCACTGTACGAAGTCGCCGTCCCGTTCACACTCCCGCGCATAACAGAGGCGGCCGCACTTCCCTCGGTTGCCGCGACCCCAGGCACCCCGTCGGCGAAATAAGCGCCGGCCCTGCCGCCGCCGCCGCCACCACCACCCCCACCACCACCACCACCACCACCAAACCCACCGCCGCCGCCACCGCCACCAACATCAACACCAACCGCTGGGCCACCGTTCCTCCCGCCGCGAGTTCCCCTCACGGAACCTTTCTCCCGTTCGCCCATCGTTCCATCTCCCAGCTGGTCGTTGTCGTGGGGGCTTATGAGGTTGAACATGCGGCCAGCGGTGGCCCCGGAGTGGGGGGCAATCGCGGTAACGTGACCCTGTCCGTTTGAGCCGATTCCGGTGTCCAACCCCACGCCACCGGAAATGGTGGCACTCCCGTTCGAGTTGTTCAAGTCAAGGGGACGGGGGTGAGGGCGCTCCCCGACCCTCCCGATTGTCGCGTCGTAACGGCGGCCGACCCTTGCGTTAGTGTCACCGAACCTCCTCAGGAGGCTCGGTTCTCCTATTTCTGTGGCGATTTTCCGGTCTAGCCCCGAGAGGCCACCGCCGACTGCAACGCTGCTAGGACCGAAACGGTGGTTGTTGTTGCTGCTGCTGCTGATGTTGCTTTCACTAGCCACAGCGGCGGCGGCAGCAGCAGGATAACTCTTGGTGATCTCATGGGCGGCTGACATGCGGTCCAGTCCCGAAGGACCGGCCAGCGTGGACAACGCACCGTAGCCCCCGCCGCCGCCGCCGCCGCCCGCAGCAGCAGCAGCAGCAGCAGCGGTGGTGGGGATAGCCCCGCCATCAAAGTAGGCGGCTTCCTCACGACCGTGAACGACGTTAGTGTTCAAATTCATCCCCAGCAGATTAGATGGGAGCCCCACAAGCCCGGGGGGGGGGAGGTTCGAACCCAGCGCACCCGCAGTAGCTGCTTCCATGGGTCCTTCGAGGCCGCCTCCATAGTCCCCACCGTAGCCTCCGTGACAGCCACCGCCAGTACTCCCCTTGAACCCATCTCCGAGAAAACACGGGGGGCCCGCCGTACCCCGGGTGTCATGGTACGCGCTGTTGGGGTCTAGTTCTGACATCGCCCCCCTTGCATGAGCGTCGCTCGTGGGAGGGAAGAGGTCAGGGCAGGAGCCTTGCGTCCCTTCGTCTCGCGGGGCGTCCAGGGTGAGCGGAGGAAGCTGTTTAGCGCATGGGTGATAAATGCCAGCGGGGCACTGATAAGCAGGCATTTGTTTGGGGGGGGCGAGGGAGGGATGATAGGCGTGTTAGCTGTCGGATTGTATAGACAGGCACAGGGGAGTAGGGTTTTGTTTGGGGTGACGGGTGGAGATAAATAGGAGCGCTGTAGGACTACGATTGATAGGCGCTGACAAGCATTTATGGCACCCAATCGGCGAGGTACCCAGTTGAGTCGCCGTAAACTTCATGCCATCTAAAACGACATTCATTCTCCCCCCCCCCCCACCCGGCCGAAAAACACCTGCTTGCCGGTGCACCTCAGGTTTCATCCGACAGGTGCGTTGCGCACCTTTTCCCCCCCCTCCTACGTGCTTGCTCATCGGTTCCTGCCAATGTTGATCTGACATCAAAAACACCAATCACTCTACCCCTCCCACCCATCCCGCAACTGCCTGCTTACGAAGCAGATTCTCAGGATTGATACGACAGCGGAATCGTCAATTACTCTTCCGCCCCCTGACCACACTCCTCATACCCGGTACCCCAAAGACCAAACCCGACCGCCATTATTGAGTCGCCAATCACCCCTCCCCCCCCTACAGCAGTGCCTCCTTATCAGTGCCTCTGCGGCATCAACTGAAACAGCCACGGTTGTCGTCCTCGACATGGCCATGCGCAGCGGGGAGATTCGAGGCCCCTACGCCGTCTTCCGGGTATGTGGGGGTCATGCATCTCTCCGCCGCGCTGGAGACATGTCGAGAACGAGCATCGTGGGCTCTTGGCGGCGGCAACCGCTATTGTCGAAGGGGTACTGATATGTAGGCGTTTTTGTTTGTTTGTTTGGAGAGGTGGGGAGGGGGGGTGGTTAGCGTTTAAGCGGTTAGATCAAAGCCTAAGGAGTACTTTAAGAGGATAAAAATGAAATTTGGGGGGTGGGGGGTAGAGAATGATTGGCGTTTTAGATGGGGGGGCTGATATGCAGACATTTGCGGGGAGGGGAAGGGTGGAGAGCTATTGATGTTTTAGATGTCAGGATCAATATTGACAGGCACTATAATGAGCAAGAATTTAGGGGGGGAAAGACGAGAGGGATTGATGCTTCCTCTGTCGGGTCAGCATTGAAAGGCACTGATATGCAGGCATTTTGCGGGGGGGAGGGCGGGAAAGAAAGGGGCGCGCGCATCTATTTCTTGCCCTAGGCATTGTTTCTTACCATTGGCCACACATCCCTTTCGAGACGGAGCGCCGCGGGGACGGGGCGATTTTTCCTCGCGAATTTATGGCAACCAGGCTTGGTGGCCTCTGGCAAAAGAAGTACCAGAAGGACGGGGCGGGAGTTGCTCAAGTATTTCAACGTAGCTCTCGGCAGCAACTCGCGCTCAAGGGGATTCATCACGATAAGGCATGCCTTACTTCCACTAAGAACTCGCGCTGGTGGATGCTTCATAGCGTCAGGCACGCCTTACTATCGCGGGAGGTCGTTCAGAGAAGGCGTACTCTTCGGAGATCCGCTGTTTCGGGGATTTCAGGGCGGACGGCGCGGATCTCCGGCTTTACATTTTCTACGATAGGATCAAGGATCTCCGGCTTCATCAAAACCTGAAAAGGGGCACCGCCCCCACTGCTGTACCCACTGCAACTACCGCTGTACCTACTGCAACTACTGTTGTACCTACTGCACCCCTCTCTAGTACCAGGTATCATAGTTTAGGCGGTCGAACAAATTGCTACCGGTACCAACCAGTATTGCCGGTAAATCCACCGCTTGATATTGCCATTATAGTGCCTAAGGCCATGGTAGTGCCTAATACCATGGTAGTGCCTGCTGACATTGCAGGGCCTGTTGACATTATAGTGCCTGTTGGTATTATAGTGTCAGTTGACATTGTGGCACCTATTGACAATATAGTGCCTATTGACATTATCGTGTACCTGGTATATTGACATTATAGTGGCTATTGACATAATAATGTATATTACCATTATAGTGCCTACTACCATCATGGTGCCTATTGCCATTATAAGGCCTACTGGCATAATAGTGGCTCTTGTAGAGTTGTGCTACGATTGATTCGTCTCGGTGACCACTCAGGTCGCCATTTCGAGGAGGGTGTCGAGGTTCAAGCGTCAGCTCAGGGACTGCCAAGAAGGAAGAAGGAACAGGGGAGGGAGGGACGACAGACCCACACCGATGGCGTGGGGATGGAGCTTGGATGCAGTTTAGGATTTAAGGATAGAACGTAATGAGAAGGAAGGAGCAAATACAGCAAATAGAGTAGACAAGCTGAAAGTTGGCACGGAAGGGAGGTAGACTTGGTGCATGGGTTTCCTTTTGTGTCCGAGGTTTTCTTCTTTCGGGGAAGTTATGAGTGATCCAAGATCGTGCTGCACATTGTCGGATGGCAAGAGAAATAATAATAATATTGGGATAGCACTTTTAGGCAAAAATATTTAGGACGTGGCAGGACTCCACAACCCATCAGCGTTTTACAATATTATTCGTGATATATCGTATAATACCCAGGTGACAAAACAACACACCCCCTACGAAAAAAATCCGAACCGATTTTCTCCAAACATGCCTTAACACACAACCCATCAGCGTTTTACAATATTATTCGTGATATATCGTATAATACCCAGGTGACAAAACAACACACCCCCTAGGAAAAAAATCCGAACGGATTTTCTCCAAACATGCCTTAAGGGGCGCACCCGACGAGAGGGCGGGTGTTGGGAATTTCTCGTCGACATCATTCCCTAAACGCGTCACTCGGTGTTTGCACTCCCGTGTTGCCGAGAAAACCAGCATTATTAAGCGTCTGAGGGTGTGTGTTATTTGGCATGTAATGCGGGTACCAGCACCCAGCATAGACTTCCGGATTATTCACCGGGATGCTGCGTAAATATTAGCTTTTTTTCTCAAAATTAGTCCTGGGGTGAGGTATAGAGCTCCTATACTATAATCGAGTGAGGAGCCTCAGAAAAGTTAGGTGCTACCGCTGCAGGGTAAGTACGCGCCACTGGGGGGTTATTTTCGGTCAGAGTGGTCCACCTTTTTCCTCGGGGTTTGACGCTGGTGAGCAGGCCTTGATGGTGGAACGGCGGGGGGAGGGGGGGGGGAGGGACGGACACTGCTGACTTTTTTAGCTGTTGTTACCAGGTAAAATAGAGTTTGGCGATTTGGCTGCCCCTACATTTATCGTGGATAGGGTATCAGAAGTAGGAGAGAGGGGACGCATTCATTTGTTGCTTGCCGTTAGTGGTTTGACCGCCACGCATGCTATTCGAGACGGAGCATAGGGGGGGGGGAGGGGGGGGCACTCGATAGGAGAGATGTACTCGATGTCATGCATGGCCGTAGTCGTATGACCATAGACCCTCGCATCCCTACAATGCCGGAACGGAGCACGTCGGGTTTTAACCGACCAGGCAGACATTGCTTGCACCAAGCGCGACGCGCCGTAAAGTGTCTGGCGAGTCGCATGAAGGGTGAGCAGCATCCTACTAAGAACTGCTTGTGAGGCGGACTTGCATAGGGATGACAGCGTTACTGAGGTAATTTAATTTCCGGTGTAGGCACTTCCAGAGACAGCAATGGGAGTACTATGTGGGTGCCTTGCCTTGAACACTACGTGATACGATCAACTCCCTTGTGTGGAGTAAAGGTTCTTTACCTCGCACAAATTATCGAACTCGACAACCAGCTTTGGGCGACCGCCAAAAAAACAAAAAACGGCACTCTGGTTGTCTAGCTCGCGTAGTGAACGGCATGTTATACAGTGTCGTTGCCAACCGACGCCGACCCAACCTATACAAAATAGGGGGGGAGGGGGGGAAGTTCTATGACAAAAAAACATGATTTTTCACATCGCCCTTCTTAGGCACTTGTGAGCGGGAAATGATGGCGGCGAGGGGGGGTAGTGCGGCTATCGGAGTACCGTATCTGGTCTCAGAAAACATCCGGGTGGTAATTATTTAGGGTTTTGCTTTTCCTGTAACCCGAGATGGTTTCCTGCGGTGGGGTGGTATCCGACCACACCCGGGTGATAAATGTCATGTTTTATTGGACTTGTGCTCTTTTTGTCACCGGGGGCGTGTTTTTTATGAACAAGGGCGGGGGGCAGTGGAGAAGGTTATAGCTATCGGAGTACCGGCACTGCCGTTGCTTCGGCACCGGAAGGAAAGGCAGCATAGGAGGGAGCTCATAAAATAAATAAACGCGTCATTTTTACGCCTTTTCTAGGTTATTGGAACCCGAATAGCTCTACAGACTGGTTCAATCAAGATGCCCCAAAATTTGGCCCGCCACGACTCCAAAGCTACTCGACTGTCACATATTTAGTACCAGGTATGGTACTGCCTGCAATAAACAGCGGAAAGGGGTGGCGAAGCCCGTTTTCTTGCTGTCAAGGGTTTAGGGATGGCGCTATATAGCGGAAAAGTCGGGTCCCGGCCAACAACCTCAAAAAAGGTCAATAATAACCAGGTGTTTCCGTGGCCTATTCGTTTTGCGGAACGAACGACAGGTACTCCAAGGCATGTCTGTAGCAAGAGTTTGCGCAAAATATTCGAAGAACTGGCTGAGTACGGTCACTATTCAGTAAAGCTAGACCCTACAAGTCGATTCCACACTGAAACCAAATAATTTCGAAAAATACGGTACAACGTACGTTTTTTTCACTCAAAAAGCTCAATTCACGTGTTTTTTTTTTATTAGACACTGAAAAATCGCACACCACTTCCGTGCCAGAAACGCCGTTAGTATTGTGTGTTTCTAGTTCTCTCGTAGCGAGACTGACTAGCGCAGGTGACACACAACAGAGGCTCTTGGGTGTTCGATAGGGGTTTCGATGATTTTCCTTGAACGGGGATGGTATGGATGAACTCCCCCGCCTTAAAAATCCTTGAGGTTTTTCAGGTAACGGTAACGGGCTCGGCAATGCTTTTCACTTTCCAGCTAAAATCGGTAATTACGGGTACGTCACAGCCCTGAATTGCGGTAACTATTACGGGGGGATCATAGTTAATAGGACCTACGGTACACACAAAAACCTGTATATTTTCCCATTTTTACTAACAACATTTGGTCCTATTTACTATGGTCCGGTTTAATACCATTCCTGGTTGATGCCACACCCTCGCGGTCCCTCCCGATCGCTGTTCTTCAAGTTTTGCGATACCACCCACCAAGATTGTTTTACCATACTTCGCGTACACGGTAGGATGCAGCATGGAAAACAGAGAATGCCGTATAGACTACAAGCACTGCAATCGTAACTGAACGCAGAACAGTAGGATAAAGTATGGAAACGGGGTTGGCGTAAAGGCTCGTACGGCACTATTAATACCGAGAAATAGTACGCTGACATTTACAGCGGGATTTCGGGATTTCGGAAGGGAATGAATTTACATCTAGGGTAACATATAGGAAATGACGTAGAGGCTGCAACTGTACAGCATGATGAACATATAGGCTAAAGTTTAGCAAACTGGAGGTATGTATTACAGCATTATTTACGTGTACGGAGTAGGATACAGTATGAAAAACGGGGAAAATCGTCGAGGCTGTACCAGGTATACATTTATCCACTAGAAGGCTATGTACAAAACATCTTAAATTAATATTCTACTCGAAATATGTGACATAGATAACGGGGGATACCGTAAGGTCTACGGTGAACCTCTGAACTAAAATGATAGAAATCGCCCGCATTGGCAGAGCGTACTCTAATCAACACACACCTTGTACCTGGTACCTACCTGGTATGATACAAGGGGCCAGGCATCTAAGGCTCGTATTAGAACATACTAGAATATGTTACTGGCATACCAGATGCAGGGTACATGATAGGAATCACCCGCACGTGTCGAGCGCACGCTACTCCTAACCACTCCAACCCCTCTCACTCACTGCTTTCGCTAGTCAGATTATCACCCTGCCCCCAATTGTGAATATCGTTTAGATTCAATATTGCGGCGTTTGCGAAAAAACTGGGAAGAATCATTTTTTTTTTCGGGGTTTCTTCCTTGTGGTCTGGTTCCTATTACGGGGGGCCATACTTAACAGGACCAAAAATTGTTAGCAAAAATGGTTAAACATACAGGTTTTTATGTATACCATAGGTCCTGTTAACTATGGTCCCCCGTGATATTCAAAAAATGACCCCAACCCATGGAAGCTTCCTGAGAATTAATCCAACCCCGAGAATAAGAAGGCTAAAAGTGGCAACCACAAGAAACAAAATCGAATTGGTTTCAATCAAAAATATCCGCAAACACCCTAGCACATGCAAGACCTCCATACAATATATTTTCGGGGCATATTGGTAGTCCCTGGCAACTCTACCATAGACACTCCAACCATAGTGTCTACTATTGTAATTCGCCAAATCGCTCAAACTGCTCCAGCACCAAATCCGACTGACATCTCACCGATCGTGGGCTCAGGAAGGGCTTGTCGACCCTCGGCATCTCCATGTCCGGGCGGAATATATAAACCCCATTCGGGAACACCGGGGTCACGATGGTCTTGCCGCTGCTGTCCAGCGCGGCTACACCGTGGCAGGCGTTTAACGGCGCTTGTCCGACCTCTCCTCTTAGCGGCATCTGCTTGTGCTCCTTAGTGCACCTGTACTTGGTCTGTGCTCTCGAGTTATTACAACATACGGTGAAAGGAGAAGATTGAGACCAGCATCCGCCCACCGGACCAAAAAGAGAGGTGGGGAGCGGGAGGGGGGAGGGTGGGAGGGGGGGGGTGGGGGAGGGGGAGGAGGAGGGACGAAAGTTGGGGCGGGGGGAGGGGGGCGGGGAGGGGAGCGGGGGAAGGGCGTGCTCATTCAGTGCTTGACTTAGTCAGTTGACTATTGGCGGTATCCCTTTCGAGACGGAGCACCGTTCCTGCCCCTCATAGAGACACCTCCAACAGTTAGGCGCTCCTTGGGTTGTTTCCACGTACGATATTAACATTCCATACAAAACGTTTCGCTCTTGTTATCCGCTTCCTATTTCGCCGCCTGTGGCCACCAACCATCTCGTACTGTAGGATAGAGGAGGGGCTACGATGACGATGTTTCCTTGGGAGAAGTCCAAGGAGGGACGAAGGTTCGGCCATATGGGGATGCTTTGCTTCGAGGGGTTCTTAGTTCTCAGACATCGGAGACACCCTTTTTCTTCGCAAGTACTGCCATTACGGCACTATCCTATTCCGGTATCAATAGTAGGTTGTTTTTTCACCTACTACACGGGGACAGGCGCACCGTTTTTATTACGCACGTGCGATAGGTATAGCCGGTATAGCATTGGAGCAACCTGCTGGGCAGAGAGCAGCAAAATACTACTGTAAATACTGCACCTCATCATGTTCGAGCTCTGCACATTTGCGGGACGGCCAAACATAATAAAACAACAGCGCTCTGTCGCCCGTGAATTCGGGGATCGTTTGTGTGATCATGTGAGTACCCAGACGGTTCTCGCATACACGAACAGAGCGGTACCTGGCTGTACAGAATAAATGCTCTACAACATCGCTCACCATGACCTCTAGCGCAGTGTGCCCCGAAAAAATCCGCCTTCCATCCTTTTGCTTTATGTCTTCTTGTCCACCTGTCGTGGTTGCTGCCGCTGCTGATGCTGTCGAGGACAATGATGACGACACCGCTACCGAAGGCTGGGTGCGCTGCACATACTCCAGGAGAGACCCAGCTCCTCCAACCTCTTCCGGCTCGGGGAGTGATTCCAGGACGTCTTGAAACGCCCTCCCGGCCTCCCCGGTGGGTGGTTCCTGGACATCTTGAAACGTCATCCCGTCGAACGATATACCTTCAAGGAGGAGGAGGAGAAAGGAGAGTTTATATGATATGGTATGATATGATATGATATGATATTATTATGTTATATGATAATATATGGTATGATATCATGTGACATAATATTATGCGGTATGATGTGATATGATATGATATTGTATTGTATAACATGGAATATATAATAGTCAATTTTATGCAAATGTCAAATCTTAACAGCGGAGGAAGGAGAAGAGTCGGGAGTCGTCATCATATCCATACTGGTAAGCACGAGATATATGGTACGGTTCGATATGATATGACAGGGTGACATGATATTATATTATATCATATCCTATTGCATGATATTATTTTAACAGACTAAATAATATGCCACGAGCAGTGATAACATCAAACGCGATGTTTTCGCAAATCGTGTAATTTCCCCACGAACTGGAATAGTTTTAGTGGCGTCTCCACTCCCACCTCCCCCGACCGCAACCCCCATCTTTACCCCCCACGTCCACCGCCCACCCCTACCCTCACCTCCTCCGCCCCCGCAGCCTCCACCCTCATCGTCGGACTGAGGGGGGGTACCGTACAGATGCATCATGGCAAGCCTGGTGGGGCACTCCTCCTCCTCTTCCTCCCCCCTCTCCTTCCCCCCTCCCTCCCCCCCTGCTATGACCTCCTCTCCTCCCTCCTTGACTTCTTCTGTTCCCTCGACCTTCTCTCCTCCTATCTTCTCCGTACCTCCTCCCTCCTTTCTTTCCCCCTCTCCCCCTTCCTCTGTCTTCTTTCCTTCATCGCTCCCTCCTACTCCCTCCCTTATTTCCTCTTCTTCTCCTCGTCCTCCCCCCCACCCTCCCCTTCCCTTTTCTCCTCCTGCATCCTCCCCTCCCTCTTCCTTCTCCCCTCTTCCCGCCTCCCCCCCTTCGTTCCCCCCTCCTTTGTCATCCCAAACCGACACCGGTTGCGCCGACTCCGGCTTCTTCCTCCCGACATCATCCGATTGCGGCGCGATCGATATCTTTCCGGATTCAACCGTCAAGCTTTGTTGCTGCTCTCTCATTTCCTCCTCCTCCTCCTCCTCCTCCTCCTCCTCCTCCTCCTTTGCCTCTTCCTCCTCCTCCGGCGACGACGATATTCCTGTCGCCGTCCCGGGAGATGACTTAACTCTGCCCTCCTGTCCACCGTCTTCACCATCAGCATCATCATCGTCATCGCTGTCATCGTTCTCATCACTGTCGCTATCACTATCACTGAAAAAGTGTTCGCTCTCACATCCGGAACCTTGTCCGACACCTTGCGCGACAGTGGCTACATCTCGTTCCTGCTGGGTTTGATTAGTGGCGGGGGGAAAGTCAACGGGTATGCTCGAATCGGGGGTGTGGGGGGTGTGAAGTAAAAGATTAAAATTGAGGGGGGGGGTAAGGGCTAGGGTTAGTTTTTGTATTCTTTTTAGGGGAAGCGTACTCATTTGTTGCTTGCCTTAGACATTTGACCATTGATCACGCATCCCTTTCGAGACGTAGCCTCGTTTCTACCCCTAATATTAGTAGATACATCTCCAACGGGGGGCGTAAGGGGTAGGACTGACAGGGGGGGGGAGGGGGGTTTATGGTTAGGCTCGGGGGGAGGGGAGGGGTTGTACTCATTATCATGCATTACCGTAGTCGTATGCCCATAGACCCTCGCATCCCTACAATACCGGGACGGAGCACGTCAGGTTTTCACCGACCAGGCAGACATTGCTTTTGCACCAAGCGCGAAGCACCGTGAGGTGTTGGGCGAGTCGCGTGAAGGGTGAGCTGCATCCCAATCAACAGCATCAGAGAGCAAATCGCTGGGAGGATAAGAACCGCTTTAGAGGCGGATTTTCTTGCATAAGGATGACAGCATCAATGAATTGATTTGATTTCTGGTGTGGCCACTTCCAGAGACAGCAATGAGTTTGCTATGTAACTGCCTCATGGGTGCCTCGCCATATACACACTTCTTGGTACGATCATCCCCCTAGTGCGGAGTAAAGGTTCTCCCCGCACAAAAATGATCTAACTCGACCGCCAGCAGTGGTAACCGATATATTTATATACCAGGTATATATATATATACCCTGGCTGTCTAGCTCACGCAGTGAGAGGCGTGTTTTACAGCGTCGCCGCCAACCGACGCCAACCCAACCTATATATACCAGGGACTCGGGGGGAGGGGGGGGGGTGAGAGCTGGGATTGAGCGAGAGGCAAGGGTTAAAATGGGGCGGGGTGGAGGGCGTAAGGGGTCAGGACGAGGGGTGAGGGTGTGCTGGGAATGATTTCCAGAGCGAACAAGCTAATGGGTGAATACTCTCTTGTACCGGTTCCAACACTGCGGTAGCTTTTTTGGATCGGTTGCCGATGAGAGGGCCAAAAACAAAAAAGGCATGAGCAGGTAGGTTAGTCAGGTGAACCATCTGCCTTGTTATTGCTAGCAGGACTAAAGGCATGCCGTCAACAACAGAGCATAAAACATTGCCGTCAACAACCACAATAATAGTGGTGTAGTAATACTAATACTATTTAATACCAGGTAGTATTACGGGGGGCCATAGTTAACAGGACCAAATATTGTTAGTAAAAATGGTAGTAAAGGTTCTCCCCGCACAAAAATGATCTAACTCGACCGCCAGCAGTGGTAACCGATATATTTATATACCAGGTATATATATATATACCCTGGCTGTCTAGCTCACGCAGTGAGAGGCGTGTTTTACAGCGTCGCCGCCAACCGACGCCAACCCAACCTATATATACCAGGGACTCGGGGGGAGGGGGGGGGGTGAGAGCTGGGATTGAGCGAGAGGCAAGGGTTAAAATGGGGCGGGGTGGAGGGCGTAAGGGGTCAGGACGAGGGGTGAGGGTGTGCTGGGAATGATTTCCAGAGCGAACAAGCTAATGGGTGAATACTCTCTTGTACCGGTTCCAACACTGCGGTAGCTTTTTTGGATCGGTTGCCGATGAGAGGGCCAAAAACAAAAAAGGCATGAGCAGGTAGGTTAGTCAGGTGAACCATCTGCCTTGTTATTGCTAGCAGGACTAAAGGCATGCCGTCAACAACAGAGCATAAAACATTGCCGTCAACAACCACAATAATAGTGGTGTAGTAATACTAATACTATTTAATACCAGGTAGTATTACGGGGGGCCATAGTTAACAGGACCAAATATTGTTAGTAAAAATGGTTAAACATATAGGTTTTTAAGTATACCATAGGTCCTGTTAACTATGGCCCCCCGTAATAGTATTACTGCAGTAGTAGTAGCATAGCATTAGGCAGAACAACAACGGCAGCAGTAGTGCGTAGTGTTGTTGATATTTGTACACTGTAAAGTTTGTGATAGTAGCAGCGAACGATGCCCCGGTGATGCACTCTCAAGCTTGGGTGGGACAACTACAAACCATACGGTCGACAATACTCCGTGATTGATTGTATCCCATGGTTGATTCGAATCCTCACAAAAAAATGGTTGATCTTCACCCCGTGATTGATTTTATTCCATTTTTTCCCTACTTATTTCCAGTTATGACGTTGCAATATACCGGAAACGCGCATTATTAATATTAATCATAGGAGGGTTGTGCAGCAGTCGTTATATTACCCGCAGTGACCTTTTGGACATGGCGTGGTATAAGGTGCCCCTGGTTGACTGCATACTTTTAAATACCTGGTAGGGTTTATTTCATGTTGATTTTATTATAATGCAACAGGTAGCAGTACGTATGAACAACCGCATTTACTTCCAAATAATACAAAGAACGCAGAAAAGCTTTTTTACGCGGGAGAAAACTGTTTTGCTTTTTGTACCAGATACACCGCACGTATACTTGTATACTTACTTGATCCTCATTGACCGGTATGATCCTTGCACATACACGTAGACTACATAATTATACGTAAAACGAGCACAACCGTTATCTGGTGCATCATTGTATCTCCTCTCTGCTTGCTGCTGCTTGTTATTTGCTGCTGCACATACATACCTGGTAAATATGTGAGTATATCAGTATTGCTGTCACCGGTGGTTGATTGCGGATGTCTGTCTGTCTGTGTTGTTGCACGTATAACATGCACTTGGTGTGTTGCTGTGCCAGTAGATTACTGGAGGACCAGACTACTACAGTACCACTGCTATGCTATACCCTTCGCTGCTAATACTACACTCGTATTAATACTGTAACAATGTTGTAGTACTGCAGTTGTTTGCCCGATAGATGTGCTGCTGCTTGCTGCTGAACATGTTACACGAGCGTACACTGCTTTTAGAACCGCAGTCCCGTTTTTGGGACTAAATACTCAAATTTCAAGTAGTTTGTCCCCAAAACGGGACTGCGGTTCTAAAGGGGTTAATACCTGTATCTTTATGAGGGCCTCGCGTGTTGGCTGGAAGATCTGATTACATTTTTTGTTGTTGATCCAGACCTCTGACCTCAACAACGCTTCTCGTACGACTATTAATTATTACACGTACGAGTACACACGCCGGGAGGCCTGGAGTCTGCTGAAAGAAGGAGGGCTTGGAGAATATGATTATTCTTCGGGGAGTACTGCACTACTGCTGTACTCGTAGCTTGATAGATTTCGGGATCCTCTGGTGGAGTTCGGTTGAGGGCGGATGATCGGCGGAACAATTCTTTCAGTTTCAATTTCACGCGATTGACTACGAGTGCACCGATCGGTTTGTTGCTGCTTCTGTCACAATTATGTCGGCACTGCCGTGCTACAGTACTGTGATTACTGTTGTGCGGTCGTTTGCATATATTAGTCGCACCTTGTTGGTGGGGACGACGCTGCTGGTGTTGTCCCCCGCTGCAGCAGCTTCCGCAGTAGTAGTAGATATTTGGTCGCTCTCGTCGGCCTTCTTCGATCCGCTAGTAGTAGTGCCCTTCGTACTGTTGTCAAGGCGTGCATGCCATATGTATGTGTGTGTGGAAAGGTCACGTTGCGGGGGGGCAACAGCAGCAGCAGCAACAACAACAGCAACAACAACAACAACAACAACAACAACAACAGCAACAACAACAACAACAACAACATCAACAACAACAACAACAGCAACAACAACAACAACAACAACAACAACAACAACAACAACAACAACAGCAGTAGCAGCAGCAGCAGAGCGGAGGGTGCGGTGTTGTAGAATATATACCGAACTTTATTGCTCACATAGAAAACTGGTTGTGGGTGTGTGTACAGGCAGTATGCACGTGCGGAGTACACGCAGAAAATACTGTAGTACCAGGTAGCAAATAGACGAAATCTATCTCGAATCCCGACACGGCTCTCTCTGCGCATTGCACGTACCGACCAGTGCTTCAAACAACACACACTTCGAATCAACATGCGATGACCCTCTTCCTACTTTTCAAATTTCAGAAATGTTCTGTCTACGAGGGCACATACACCACACACAACATACACATGCCAGCTGGAACGTATGATACCATCATCATGCCAAATCAATCGATCGGCGTATCCCCAAGAGTAAAACGTTGAACTGTCGAATCGATAGCAGGCGCCGCTGAGCCACCCTGCCGTACGGACCTCACGGGGGATACCCGATCGAACCAACTACGACTAAATGCCAAGCCAACACGGGCCAGAACAATCTCGTCTCGAAAACTACACATTCAAACTTTACCAGGCACAGAAAAACCGAAAACTAACGAACGGACGGCCAGGCTGGGCCAGGTAACGCCACAGTCTAAGCCAGGCTGGGCGGGCCACCTTTGCTTGTTGTGCGTATGTATGCTCGGGAAAAGGTACCGGTGCCGGGATGAGGCACCAGGTATGAGGTACGAGGCACTCGTGGCGGGTGTCTGGTTGGTTCGGTACGAGAGACACGGCTTCCGAGAGAGAATTACGATCCTACCGTCCTGCCATGCCGCCGGCGTACCCACGCACGATGGACAGCAACACATGAACAAGAGTTTCACACACATACATGACATGCAGCACACATTCTAACGAGCGAACACGAGGGTGGCTTCGACTTGTTGTGCGAGTCCTACCATATGCCTGCGTACCCATGCATGATGGACAACAAGCGTTTTACACACACGCATGCCAATGCAACACACACTCTACCCAAGGCAAACACGCTGTGGCTTCGACTCACATGACGCAAGCCGGTGGCATAGCAAACAGCCAAAACCACCACCAACGTCACAACGCCACCACCACCAACCACCAGCTACAACATCAAGCGAGCGAGCGAGCGAGCACCCACCTGCTGCCCTCCAGCATGATGCCGGTTAGGCTTGATCTGAACGATAAGGCCTGATGATGATGATGATGATTGATGATGGTGTTGGTGCAGAAAATGAATGGGTTGTCGCCGGCGTGCAACGGGAGCCGTTTTTTTCGAAATTCGAATGTCCGGCGGGGTGCCGACGGGCGGGGATCCCCGAAAAGAGAGGCCAGGCAGCCGACCTCGGGACGGAAAAGTTGAGATCCGGCCCTGTCTCGTGTACGTCCCTCTGCCTCTTCAAGTCTCGCCCGACCCTCCTCGCTCCAGCACCCAAGAGTTGAAGAAGACCAGACGCCGTAGATCCGTAGAAGAACCACCAAGCAACCGAGCTCTCCCTTCCGCCCGGCAACCGCAGATAATTTTTCGAAAACGACCAACCACTTCCAAATTGCCGGTGGACCGGTGGATGATGACTTTTTCTGTGGTTCTTGTTCTGAAAGAAGAACCGCGCAGAGCCGCTGTCACGAACGGCCCCGGGGATCTGACCAGGCCCAGAGGGGATGGAACGATTGCGTTGACCAACCTCTTCCGATCGCGCCGTAGTGGTGCTTTGCCCCTGTTGTGCTGTGCCCTCTGCTTGCTGCCGGGGATCCGATCGCCGCTGTGTTTTGGTTGTGTGCGGTGCTAGTTCCGGCATCTATCTGCGAAACTAATGACGACGCCAAACGAGCTGTTCGGAATAAATTCGGAGTTTTTTTGCCAATGGGGTGAAATGCATTTAGCTTGCCGTTTCGCCCAAGTATTTGCCCAATCAGATCCACCTCGTCCAACTCCCCGCCCAGAATCTTAGGAGGATGAGACGTATCATGCATATATATGTACCTTGGTCCTGGTACGTGGGTATCGCTAGAAGCGAGGCAGTATTGGTTGCTTATTGCTCTGTAGGTTGTAGTTAGTTAGTTAACCTGCCCGCCGCGTGGAACTACGTACCAGGTACTATTCAAATGTTATTTTTAGGGCATCGAGTTGCTCCGCAGTTTGTTTCACCCGATCGATCATGATCACCATCACATCATCATCATCACATGATTCATGCGGCGGTACGTAGATGGATCCCAACGGGCGTATGTATGCTATATACATACGCACAACGCAGTTTTGATTGTATTATTATTAATAATAGTAGTGATAATAGAATTAATAGTCCCTCTGTATATTGTGCCTGCCGGTATGCGCCAGCCAACAAAACCGGCACTGTACGGGCAACCGGCACTATACTCCGCACACTGCCAGACTACTATTAATAGTTGATTCAATCAGTGCCAAGCGCTTTCACAGGCACTACAATGCAAGTATAGCGGGCAGCCGGCACTATACTCAACCGGCATTATAGAGGGCACCACGATTTATATTTTTCCGTTCATTATCTTCGTTCTTCTTCTCTCTCGGTCCTATAATATTAATATTCAATATAGTCGTAATTCAGATCCGGGATCATTGAGTAATAGCAGGCCCTCCTCCCCCCTCCCACTACGATTCGTGCCTTGGAAGGCATTTTTATCGCGAGAAGACTTCAGCCCTTTCTTCCCTCGGCGACTCGCGTCGAATTCCGCCTATCCACGCCACGCGCTCTCAGCAGGTGATTCGAATCAATTTTCTTATTTAAAATAAATAAATATATCCACGCGACCGTGGGGTTTGAAGTCACGGAATCAACTCAAAGCAGCATTCGGGAATGCCACTAACTAATGATAGGCCTACTGCGTATATATGATTTGAGATTGCTCGGAAAACAATACTCCTTGTAATGTACAGTATTTCTTCTGTAGACCATGCAAGCTCTATCCTCAATCTCACGTAATCATCGCACTATAATATCATAGTCGGTAAAAAATGCGTAAATACTCGTTTACTCGTCATATATATCGTACACTGCTGCAGCGCCACCTCTCAACAGTAAGTACTTCGTATGCAGCGAACACACTCAAGCCATGACGAGCGTGAGGGGTGCAGTTCCAGCCGCATCGCCCCTGTCCCATCAACCACATAATATCAGCCATGCCTGCCTATTGATATAGTCCGTCCAACAACAGCATCCAAATTCGTCGCATCCCAGAAAGAAGACAGACCGCTCGCTTTTCTGCTCTTCTGCCGACAGTCAAGACCTCCTGTATGTTTGTACTCTTATCTAGTCCACGGGATATTAACGGATTGGATACTACTGCCGCGTGGAACATATGTATACGCCAGATGATCGTTCTTCAATAGCAAGCCCCCCAGCAAGCCGAGGCAAATCCACAGCACAAATTACACTCAAGCCGACCCAAGCGACGAAAAAATAGGAGAAGTGGTTATCGTGCCATTCACCAAACGAAATATACAACAATATCCCCTGGCGTTTCTTCTGAATGATTACCGTTCGCCCATGGGCAACAACTACGCGTTGGTTGTGGTGACAGGGTTGCCATTGAACACCGCTTAGTCACCGTCTTCCGTAAAACACATGAAAACTTACCAGAATTTAATGCATGTCCGCGCAGGATGCTGCCTTAATGACGGTGCGTTTTTTCTCACATACCAGGTAGTGTGAAGGTGTTACCTACTGAGCTATAGGGGTAAAAGACCGATCGATTACCCAGCCCAAGGTAATCCTTATAACACTCTCCCCCCCTTTGAACGGCGGGGTCTTTGGGGCGTCGGAACCGTATACCTGGTACATCCGTACGCTGACCTACCCGCTTCGTTTCAATACCTGGGGAACCAGGGAGATGTGTTTTTTTAGGTGTGCACGCGCAAGCGTTTCTGTAAAAGAAACGTTCGATGTGGGGTTCGAACCCGTGACCTGGACGACGTCAAATGTGAAGGTGTTACCTACTGAGCTTATAGGGGTAAAATACCGATCGATTACCCAGCCCAAGGTATTCCATATAACAGTAGGATAATAAGTACGCAAAAGGGTTTATTTAGCGAGTGCGCCTTTTTTCTGACGGCAGGTGGAGACCCATCGCCGCTACTCTTCTAGCAGGGTCCCTTCACTGGAGAGTCATAGGAGAGTAAATGCAGAAATAAAAATTGGAACAGGCGCAGGCAAATCTCGCACTACCCAGGTAAAAGACAGAGCAAAATGAGCTGTTGATTCCTGGGTGGCTATCCCTACCTCCATCTTGATCGAACCTAAAAGGGGTCGACCAAAGAGGCCCGGCAAGTTCATGGCATGTACACTGGCGGAGTGTCATGTTAAAGTCTGTGTCCTACAGATGGACTAGAACCGGTACACAAATAAGAAAGTGTGTTGGGCGTAAGCTTTTTTTACCCAGATCTCCAAGGAAGATAACAAAAAAAAGAAAGAAGTACGGTAGTGGTCCCTCATATAGTGCTGGTTGAATAGTGCCGGCTGCCCGCTATTACTATGGTGCCCGTGAAATCGGTTGGAACAGCTCATATTCACCAGTTTGATAGTGTGATGATCACTATAGTGCTGCTTGCCGCTATAGTGCCGGTATTGTTGGATGGCGCATATAGGCACTACCTGGTATAGAGAAGCCATTGTTGTAACACAATCACATTACAGTAAAAACGATACCAGGAGCAGTCCAGATCAGTCCGTGCAGCATATTGTCCAATATTCATCTATCATTTGTATGCGCATTGATACTTTCCTCCTATCATAGGTAGAGTGGACACACCATCAACGCCCCCATGCAAAAAAACCGGCGGTGATTGATCGTGGTAGCACGGCGATGGCTATAATAGTAGAATAGTATTGCTACATAAAAACGCTTACCAGGTACAAATATAAGCATTGAGGCCATATCCGCTCACAGAGTCGACGCACGTCAACACTCCCTCGATAAAAACTGGCGCCTGGCTTCTTCTGTTGTATGCCTCCACACCATAGCTTCCCAACACCGCATTCGCGAAAAAAAAATGACTCATCATCACCGATAGCACACCAATACCAGTTCAATATTCATGCATCATGCATTCAGAATCCTTCGTGAGAGCTTGAGTTCGATTTTCACAAGAAAAAAAAACACAGGACTTACCCAAGCATACTGGCGGGAAACAAAATAGTATCGTCCGAAGCTCAACCCGTACCAATCCATGATTCCGTGACTGGAGCCATAACAATCCAAACAACAATCGCCCACGCCAAAAACAACCGCAAAACGAGAAAAACCCCCGGTAAAACCGGTAAAAATACAGGAATACAAAACCACACAAACACAAAATAAAATATTAAGATGCACCGCAACGATCTATCATCCCGACCGCTTCGACATGGAAACGCCTCCACCGGTCAAACCCCAGACAGCCGTATCAACCCATTCTAAAGGCCCCCTCGGCCGTGCGTCCGGCACCATGGTCGCCCGCGCAACGACCCCGGTCTCCTCCTGCGCATCAGAAGGGGGAAAAGGCAGACGACGGGCTTGCGTGAGCGGCAGGGGTATGCTTCAGTGGACATCTCGCTCACGTCTTAAGTGAGGCCGTGCTCATACGGAGGTTACAGCTGGCGCCGTGCACCCCTTACCGTTAACGTCTCCCGTTTCACCTTTTCCCCTCGCCCATACCCCTTCCCTTACCTTCTCTCTTGGCCTTACCCGTACCCATACCCTTACCCACATCCTACTACGGGGCACCATACTTAATAGAACCAAATATTGTTAGTAAAAATGGTCAATACATAGGTTTTTATGTATACCATAGGTCCTATTAATTTTGGCCCCCCGTAATATTACGGGGGGCCATAGTTAACAGGACCAAATATTGTTAGTAAAAATGGTTAAACATATAGGTTTTTATGTGTACCATAGGTCCTGTTAACTATGGTCCCCCGTAATAGTTCTTTCCCTTAAGCTTACCTCCACCTCTGAGACGTTGTGCAGGATCTGAATAGATCCACATCCAACCCAGGGAACACGTGGTAAATCATGCGAACTATACGGCTCCCACCCGGCAACAACAGCAGGAAATGAGCCGGATCCTACAGATCAGGAACCTATCTACCCTGAAGGATCTAGACCGTGAGTTGGGAATTATCTGTTAGGTGATCTGTCCGATGGGGTGACACGCTGCCGAAACAAAACACCTCGATTATAGTGTAACACCGGCCATACCATTCTGTCCTGTTTTGTAAGGGCCGTTTATACTAACTAATAATACACAAACTGTCCTTGTATATTAGGACAGAGCGGTGTGAAGCAGCCCGAGCTGCTGGGGTAGGTAGGGGGGGGTGGGGGGTCCGTACTGCGGTGTAAGGAACTGTACCCCCCACAAGGAGCATGGTGACGACACCTGCACTACTGCTGTACTGCTGCGCGCTTTTCATGCCGTAGCCCTCGTCGGTTTAGCGAACTAAATAATAAAAAATGCCATATAGTACCATACGCCTCCCGAACGGTTGAGGTCGAAACAAAGTTATCACGATATACCAGGTAATCAGGGTTCCTTACGGGTCATGACCCGTCCTGGGGTTCGGGTCAGGAACATTTTGAAATCTCACGGGCCGGGTTGGGTCGGGTTGGGTCAGGAGATGTTCAATTTCTTACGGATCGGATCGGGTCACCCCTTCCCGACCCGATCCGACCCTACCTGGCCCGGAAAGTTCCACCCGACCCTTGAAAAGCCTTGGTTATTTTAGGGGGAAACTGTTTGGCAATAGTGTTGGATGATATCAGCGGTGGTGAAAGGATGAAGTCGGGGGGGGGGGATAGTGTTCGTATCTTACAGCCATCTGTAGAATTTGTCCGTCCTTCGACAGCGGCGGCGCCCCTCCACTTCTCGCGTACTCCAACCAACCAGCAAGAAGGGAGTTCACCGTGTTGGGCGTTTCGTGGTGGGGGCTATGCCCTGAGGGGGACACCTATCGCGATAGAAAGTTAGACACGTACCAAAGGCACACCAGGGAAAATATGAAAATAGAGAGGGGGAAACGGGACCGGGGGGGTAATCATGACATGAGCGCAAGGAAGGGACGGTGGGGAGGTAGTGAGGCGGGAAGTAGGGGGGGTAGGGGAATAATTTTCGCTTGCTTTCACCTCAGCGATGAAGGGGGAGGGGGGTGCAAAGAGGGGTGGGTGCAATCGTCACATGATCATGAGGGAGGGAAGGCGAGGACGAAAGGAAGCACCAAGGAGGGGGAAGGGGGAGGGGGGGGTGGGGGGAATCTTCGCATATTCTCGCCGAAGCGAATAACAGGGGAGGTGAGATGAGATGAAAATTTCATGAGCATGACCAGGGAGGGAAGGGGGTCAGGAGGGGGTGGGGGTGGGGGGGGAAGGGGGCGAGGAAGGATCTTCACATTTTCCCACCGCAATGATTGTGCCGGAATTATGTGGAGCTATTATACGTATATACGCCCCCAAGAAAGAGCCAAAGTAGAAAAATATGACGGTCGAATTGTGCGAGAAACGCCTGAGTTGAACTCCACTCTCGATCACCTGGTAGTAGAGGGTCTCCGGCCTCTGTCGCTTTATTCGGTGACCCCAAAGCGGAACGACCCAGGGGTCCTCCTTCCCGTAAATCAAAACCAGCGGCATCTCAAGGCGGTCGATCATGTCCTCGAACTTCATCGAAACCTGTCGGCGGGCGGAAACCCAATCGAGGGCTACGGCTGAGCGACAGAGAGCATGCCCGAAAAATATACGTCGGTATGCCGAGCTGTGCAAGGTGGTACCAGTAGTTTCATGGATACCTTTGCAGTTTTGTTTGGGCGTACATGAAGAAAATAAGAGAAGAAGCAACCGAACCAAACACCCTAGAAGTCAGAACAAGAAACAAAACCGGAGGGCTGTGGTCACTGGACCAATCGAGAAAACACCAGGTAGCAACTCTTTGGCCGTTTATTTCCACTTGGTTTTAGGTTTGAACCTTCGTTTTCACGTGGTTTTTGAGTACCCGACCCCGTGTCATTTGTTTTTCTCGCATATTTAACCCTGATCTATACTTGAGTAGATATATTGCTAGCTACGGTAGCTCCCCCACATGTTTTCCGACAACTGTGACTGACACATACTAGCAAACAAAAACACCTTCGGTGACGGCCTCTGGCGGCGCTCCTCGAGGTGTAACCAGTATCGAGGGTCAGGGGAATCGGTTGGGGTTAGAGTTCGAGGTAGATATCACCCCTCCCCCCCCAAACAAAGTAATGAGAAAAAAGTTGATTCTTGTATGAAAAGAAAAACAGAAACGAAATCATTGCTACATACCACATATCAATACGCAGAAACTGTAGGTGTTGGCATCAATACTGTACACAGATGAAAGCAGTGGTACAACCAATACACAGCAAAGAGGAAAATGGTATCAATACACAGAAAAAAAACTTTAGGTGATGCCTCCGGACCTTGCGGCGCGTCAACGACGGGCTGTAGGCGAGGGTTTCCACACCTTGGGAGCGAAGACAATGCTGGTGAACGCCTCGTGCCCCCCCACGCCGTAGTCGTGGTTGCTGGGACCTCGATCCGTAGCCGCGATTATCTCCGACACCACCTCCTCTCCGATCGCGTCTTCATAATTCCCGGTGGCATGGGTATATAAAATACGAGGAGTACATGCCGTAGTTTTTCCCGTGTGATCAGTAGAACGTCCGAAAGAGCAGAATAAAAGGAGTTGCACATGATGTGGCAGAGGGCGGGGGGGGGGGGGGGGGGTGTACTCGATAGGAGAGATGTATTCGATCTAATGAATGGCCTTAGTGGGGGGGGAAGGATCAAGGCGCCGACAGAAAAAAACAACTGTCGCTGGGACGTCGATCCGTGGCAGCGATGATCTGGGACACCACCTCCTCTCCGATCGTTGTCTTCATAGTTTGCCGGTGGAACAGATACATATTTGCATATAAAGGTGGCGTCAGTTTGGACGTTTGATCAGTGTGCACCATGTCGAAAGGGAATTACCGAAGGAGTTGCACATGAAGGTGGGTGATGGGGGTGTGTGTGGAATGGAGGGGTCGTCAGGAGCAAAATCCCTCGTGAAAGGGAGGATACGCACGTCGGACAGAAACATCATCTGCCAGGTACAGATATATCATCTACAGATATCATCTAGATCCCAACCTGCCATTCTGATACGTTGTGCAGGACATCAACAGTTGCAGATCCATTCCAGGAGACATGCCCTAGATAGTGTGGATTATTCGACTCCCACCCGGCAACTTGAGCTATTGTAGATCATACAGATCAGGCATACTGTAGATCTATCTATCTTCCCTGAAAGACCTATCAGGTATATCATGAACTGTGGGAATGATCTGTAGATGACATGTCGGGTGTGAGGAAGGTTGCAGCACATAGGACAGATCGGATCCCTATTGCATGGTCCAGTCGTTTGGGGGCAGACGCATTCCGGGTTAATATGTGACAACAACATCCATTGTAGATCATGATTGCCGGATGGGATCTGCATAGTACGGCTCTTTGCTCAACATTTCATTACGGTAAAAACATGGGACCAGTATTATTTGATGGAACGTTGATCGTGGTCTGTCCAGTGCGTGAGAGGTTGCCCACCTCGAGCAAAGCGTACGTGCGACGGGACGGGGATGGCTAAACTCGGAGAGACGGCAATGGCAGGTTAGCGCAAAAACGCCAAAAGGGTCAACCATCATCAAGTGAATGGAGGCGTGCTGCGATAGGGAAATATCGGTGGAATACAGACAGTTTTTTGCGATATGATTCGTGATGTATCTACTGTTAACAGGCCACGGGGAGTTTCATCGGGTTAAGGTTATCACTTTATCTCAAAGCCGGGAACTCGGTGAGGTTCTTAAGTTCCTCAAACGAAGCACCCTCACCCTTTTAAGACTGCAACCCCGTTTTGGGGACACACTACTCAGAATTCGACTGGTTTCCCCTAAAACGGGACTGCAGTCCTAAAAAGATGCAGCGCCACCGTAAAACGCCTCGTAGGTAGTATTTTTTTTTGTTATTTTCACCATAAGAGTAGGCTATAGGAAAATCGGTGGCGCCTGAGGACGGTGGCGCCCGTTGACTGATGCCCTTGTGCTGAGAGGGGACGAGGAGAGGGGGGGGGGGGTGTACTCATGCTCATGCATTGGCCGCAGTCGTATGGCCATAGACCCTCGCATCCCTACAATGCCGGGACGGAGCACGTCGCTAAAAGTAAATCGGCAAAATAAGGACCGTCGCGCCCGTTGACTGATGCCCTTGTGCTGAGAACGGAGGAGGAGAGGGGGAGGGGGGGGTACTCATCTGTTTCTTGCCTCAAGTTATTATATCATGGACCACACATCCCTTAAGAGACGGAGCACCGTTCCTACTCCTACAAGAGAAACCTCCAACTTTTGGGCGCTGGTCACGTTTGTTTCGACGTTGTTGGGTTTTCGTTGGTAGGTGAAATATCGGGTTTAAATACGGCAGCATGCCACGCGGTGCCCTTGCGGCTCATACCAGGCACCCGCCGCAAAAATAAGATGCTGCGTTTTAGACTATTGAGACTGTGCACAGGTGATACAGGAGGGCCGACGACCTACCCAACCAGAAAGAAGTGCCCGACTGTTGGAGGTGTCTCTGATAAGGGCAGAAACGGTGCTCCGTCTCGAAAGGGATGCCTAGTGAATGGCCAAATGACTAAGGCAAGCAACAAATGAGTACGCCTCCCCTTCCCCCCCGCGGGCCCCGACCCTTACCGGCGTTACTGTAGACGGCTCCCAGCATGCTCTTCACGGTCCGGGGATCCCTCATGCGGTCGAAATACCAAGCCCCGAACCGGAACAAGCCGTCCGGGGCCGGCAAAATCCCGTCCCATTTCAACCAATCCCCGCCTCCCTCTGCTGGAACTCCCCCCTCTCCCGTCACAGAAACGCCCATCATGTCGCCTCCTGGAACTCCCCCCTCTCTCGTCACAGACCCGCCCAATACGGTAGAAGCGGTGCCACCGGTCCCCCTCCCCGCCTGCACACCAACTTCGTCCCCTTTCGAGGTAGGTTTTCGAAAGGCCCAAAAAGGGGTGGCGTTCATGAGGGCTAAACCCAGGACGGAGCGCGGGTGCTTCGCGGCGAGGTTGGTCCCGATGAAACCGCCGAGAGAGTTTCCCGCGACGTAGGCGGGCTGCCCGATAACTTCTTCTATGAACGCCAGCACCTGTTAAGAGGTCGACGATCGGACTTGTAGTTGTCGGGGGGTAGTCGGACTTGTTGGGAGATGTTTGGGGGCTATGGAGTAGTCGGAAGGAGTATCGATGGAATCGGAGCTATTGGAATATCAAGGTGGTCAAAGTCGACAATTTTAGCCTGAACCCCCTTATACAAGGGAGTGTTTAGTGTTTAGCAGGGTATCTACTCTGAGGTAGGCGGGTACCGCACGTTATTACGTCGCTCATGCCATAGGGGTGAGCGACGAGAAAAAAGAAAAAACGGCACCACGATCCTAAACAGGTCAAAATAAAAAACGAACCAGTGGGGTGGGGTTTCTGAACGGAAGTCACGAAAAAAGTTTTTTTTTCTTAAAATAGTTTTGCTTGGTTTGAGTATACCCCTCTGTCTGGGTCTCAAAAGAAAAAAGGGATGTGTCGGGTTTTTGTCCACGTGCACCCCTTCATACTCCGGTAGGTACACCGGGTAGGTACCTGGGTACCCCACAGTATATCCTTGCGAGCAATTATTTACCTGCTCCGTCCAGGTGTCGACGCTGTAGCACAGGCCGTCGTCTCGGCTAGGTGCTCTGGTTGGCCAACTCTTGCCTTGTCCGAGGAAGTCGAGAGCGTAAACGTCGTGGGTCTTGGACAGCTGCGCGCCAACAATGAAAAGAGCGCGCGCCCGTCGAGGTCGGCTGCGATTCCTATCACCAGCACCACCAACAACAATATCATCATCATCAGCAGCAGTAGCAGCAGCAGCAACACCAACAACAACAGCAGCAGCAGCACCACCGTCAACATCAACAACACCACCACAAAACCACCACCAACAGCACAACCACAAGCAACACCAACAACGAACAGGCAACGACAGCGACAACACCGGTACCATCACCAACACCACCAACAACACCACCACGACCACCACCAACATCAACACCGCCATAAAAGCACGTGCGGAGCACAACCGAACGGCACCGCTATATAAAATGAAACGGCTGTGCGTATCATAGTCGCTATCAATGAACTGTGACTTCAAACCTCTTGCATGTTCCTCCTGAAGTGAAACGTTCCAACCCCGAACCCCGGGAGGAGGAGAAGAGGCGGTGCCCCCTCCCGACGCGCGTGCTCGAAGTGGACCTCCCACCCATTCCGCCACTGCCACATTCCGCTCTCCTGGATCGGTTCGAAAAACAATCGGTCGGCGAGCTAATCCCTTTAGAAATGTTCACATATTGGACAGATCGTATCCCCTTTTCATGATGTAGACATTTCGCGGCAGACATATATATACACACATCTACATATACAGTAGATGCCACCCTGGACAAAAATATTGGGGCCGTAGTATAAGGATCGTTTGGCATTCATAGTAACGTTTAAACGGTCCTTACATTGACAGCCAGAGTGTGATATAAATATTGCTGGGTTATCTGATCTGCAAACTCTACGGTGGATATTGTGTGCTGGGTGAGACATACACGGCTCTTGCGCACAAGTCTGCTTGTCGCGAGGGATTTGTATGGTTCGGGTCTTGATTCGTGCTACCGGCTTGAAGAACTGGCCAAGATGGCAACACCGTGCATGTAGCCCATATTTGAATACCAGGTACGTATAAAAGATAAAAAAAAACACCTCAGCTTTGAGGGAGATCGAAAATTCCGTCGAAGCTCATCTTCCGCAAGATGCGTATGTGTGTTCTTCACATTAAACCACTCACTCTGTCCGTCGATAAATCGAACGCATGCGCTACGGGATGTATGGTTTGGAAGTTGACAGATCCGCGACCTCCCAGGATGGTAGTGTCAGGGCCACATAGGACGATTTAGCAAAGACAGTCAGCGGCTACATTTCAGTACTCAACCCACAAAGAAAACGAGCAAAAAAGAAAAACATACTGATATTTACAGAGGAAAATAAGAACTTGGGGAGTCTGTAAAGTGAAGTTAGTGCAGGAAGCGCCCATTCTCAGAATAAGAAATGAATAAAAATGTACCGGTTTTCCTGCTTCTTTTTTAGGCGTCCTATTGCACTGTAACCGTCTCGAGCACGGGAGACCACAGCCTTGCTTGGGGGGGACAAAGTATGACCGCCGTGGAACTCAGAACCTATTAGCCTCGATATACCAGGTACGAGAGTATCTATTAATACCACGTACTGCAAGACTCATCCCGGCCTCATTCCAAGTGCTGTATCCCCAAAGGTGGGCACATCAGTGAATAACTGCAACCCACGTTTCTAGTACAACATGCAGTAAAATAGAGTGATATGATGGCCACCACCTGGTATCGAAGAGAGGTACAGTACTGCCGTAACTGCAACACCATCTTGCAGAGAAAATTCGTGCAATATCACTGCCTGGTTGGTCGAGGCTGGCCTTTCGACAGGCCGTTTTGTTCTGGAAAAAATACACCAAAACGATTGGGATTAAGGAGAGGCTTAGGGCTGATGATGTTGGTGTTGGGGTCGGGTTGGGTCTGATCCGACGTATAAAACAGAAATTGGCCGGAGGGGTCCTGTACGAGGCACGAGACACTTGCGTACGTGTAGCGACGAGCGAGGTTTGTTGCAAGGAAACGTTGCACACATCGGACAGATAGATCACGATCTATCTGATCTATCTGCCTACCTGTATCATAGATCATCTACAGATCCTAAACTCCCGAAACGAGGTGCTGTGCACGATCTGAGCGGCAGTACCGACCAACTCAAGAAACGTACAGGCCCAACTAGAGAAAAGTGTTGTATATATAGATCTTGCAGGTTATCCTCTCCAACATGAGCTATATCACGCAGATCAGGAGTGTATCTGCCCTGATAGATCTACAGCAGTAGATGATGAAGCGGGAATGATCTGTAGATGATCTGTAGATGATCTGTCCGGTTAGTGACATGTACGTAAATGTTAATGTTGCAGGGGACCTTCATACCTGTTGCGAAAGTACGACGTGAAACAGAAATCAGAAATGTATCTCCACAATGAGAGAGGAATACACTGTGTAGTCTATGCACACAGGGCCACTGGACATCCTTCGATATCTGCTCCTGTTGACCCTGTTGACTGTTGACCCTGGAGTCGTTCCGGGGGAGCTGCTTGCTTACTCTCGTGCGTGCAGAAATCAAAATACGACGACTCGTACGGCATTTGGTGATGGTGGTGGAGCCTTTTATATCGATTTTGAAAAACCGCAACAAGATCGGGGAGATCATGAAGGCGAGCACGAACCACATACCGGAGCGGATCCTTCCTGACTTTCTTCTGTCGAACGCCTAATGTCCCCAGCTGACGTCGGCGTAGCCTCAGGGGTCCCGGAGGGCTGTAGAGCGACGGAGGAGGACGGGCTTCGACTGGCGATGGTGGTACCAGGAGGAGATTTTGGGTGCAACGAGCCTCGTTTGAGGGTGTTTGTTGAACATGGTGGAGTTTGAAAGGCGTGCGTGGAGAGACAGCAGCAGTAGCAGCAGCCGACAATGACAGCAGCATACGTGCATACTACGGCCGATGCAGCCGTGGACTTCCACGGACGGGATGGACTGCTGTGCTTCACCACCATGCTTTTGCTCTCGGGAACATGCTCGCTTGAAGGGTCGAACTTGGAGAAAAGGGTTTCCATTTTTTTCAAGATGGCATACAGCATAGGGAATAGGGGATTGAGGATAGGCCGCAACACCAGCGAACACGACACAGCAGCAGCCAGAATATGACGGTGAAGCATATATAGCGGCCCAGCCGTCCGCCACAGTCCATCGTTGCATCAACAGTAGTACGAACGTGGGTTGTTGCTGTCCTCGGCGGCCTCTACCGCTGTTGACTCTGCACCCACGCCTTTCAAACTCCACCATGTTCGACCAAAGGCTCGTTGCACGAAAAAATTATCAAAATAAATATCCTCCTCGCACCTTGTCGCACCACCAAATCTCTATTTATAGTCGAAGCCCGTCCTCGTCTATCGCTCTACAGCCAGCCAGGACCTGAAGGTACGCCGACACCTGCCGAGTATCTTAGGTGTTCGAGCGAAGAGGCGAAGGAAGGACGCGCTCAGCTGGTGTGTGGTTCTTTCCTCGCCTTCATGATCTCCTACGATCTTGTTGAGGTTTTCTTCAAAATTCAAAATCGACGTCTTTATAGATTTATCAGAACATCAGAACATCGCACCAACCGTATTCCTCTCAGAGCAGACAAGCATCGATCAGTCGCCCACCGCAAACACACACAAAAAAGGAAACTACCAGGTACTGTATAAACTACAGACAGCAGGAGGACCTTTAACAATCTGGGAGAAGGGATCCTTAGGTTGGTAGGCTGTTCAGGTGTTTTTGACAGCAGACAGGAGTATATACAGCAGGAATGATGACGAAAGAAAGTGCCAACGTGCGAAGCCGCAAATTTCTGGCTGTCTTTGGAACCAGCTCGTATTACGTCAAGAGAGGGGGAGGGGCGTGCTCTGAGCGATATGCGTTGGCGGAGACACTCTATATGGCACTGCTATCACGCAACGTGGATGGGCTACTACTACAAGTATCTCTGGTGTGGTAGGATTGTCGGTGGTAAAATCTGGGGTGGGGCTTGGATATGATTTCATCTGCCGGCAGGTTTTTTAGCACAATAAATTGGCCTAAAAAAACATACCACGTGGCATAAACTATTGCGGGGGGCCATAGTTAATAGGACCAAACAATGTTATTAATAGTAGTAAAAATGGCTAAATGTATACCTGTTCGGTTTTTATTTATACCATAGGTCCTATTAACTATGGTCCCCCGTAATAAATAGGTATTTGGAGGCATAAACCCCCGGAGAGAGGAACATACACAAACACGAAGGAGCCCCAGAAAATAATAGTCAATGCACCCACTATCCCCTATTGCAGCATGCATCGGCGCTCAGAGGCATAGAGACGGAGAGGCTCCTCCTCGGACACATCCCAATATATCGATCGGCAACCCTCGTCAAGCTCGGGGAGGTATTCCTTCGGTACTGCTGCTGCTGTTTTTCACGCCACACAGGCGCACGTATGGCCGACCACGGGACTCACATTCATCTGATTGGCCAAATATTTTCGTACGCACGAGCAAAACACTCAGATTCCCCCCCGCGTCGCTGTGCTCCCCCTGTAAATATTATGGTGTTGCTTGTTCGGGCATGCATGCGGTTTCTCATGTTGTCCTCCGACAAGTGTGAATAGCAGGTTCGAGGACACGAGCGACCGCCTTGAGATGCCCCTGGTTTTGATCTGCGGGAATGAGAGCCCCTGGGACGTTCCCGTTGGGGGGCACTGCTCAAAGCGACAGAGGCAGCAAATACCCTGCTATATACCAGGGGATCACGCCACCGGCGCCGTCAAGAACCTCCCACTGAAACCTTAACCCTTCTTCTAAATTTGGCCTTGACGCTGAGAGAGGGACCTTTTTTTTTTGTTTGCGGGAGGTTGTACCAGGTATGTATTAGTAGGAACGGGCGAGATAAGTCGAAGCAATGAAACCGACGGTCTATGGGAGTGCTGAAACCAATTAACCAGCCAATGCGCGACAAAAAAAACGAGGTGTTTTCGCTGGGGCTGCATGGCAGGGGGAACGGGGAAATACGTTTCTGTGAGCGCGCGAGTTGGGCGGGGAGGGTATAACTGTTGCGCGTTAGCCCTACGTCAAGATATTTTACGAAGTGTTTTGCCGGAGAGAGCTTAAAAATTGGCCCTCATCGTCACCATCATTGTGGCGACCAACACAACCATTTCAGGCGGAGTCCGCATATTTTTCACACTCGGGAGTTCAACACCAGCATTTTTCGCGCATTCCTATCTTTTTTTTTCAACTCTTGGGACGTTTCTTCACATCTACACCTTGAGCTGCTTTATCTACACGATGCAATGAAGCTGCTTCTGCCTCTTGAAAATGGCTGGAGTTGCGGCTTCTAGATATTTGCGGCTCGACAGCGAGATAATTATCCCCCTGCCTACCCCGCCCCCCCCCCTCTCCGCGCCTCTTTAGAGTTTTCCCCCCCTTTTCGATCCCTCCCTTTTTCTTCCTGCCTTCTCCTCCATTCGTTCATAGGATGATACTCTCCCTCCCTTCCACGGTACCGCCGAGGCAAAAAATTGCCAGGACAGCCTCCTCCCCTCTTTTTCACTCCTTCTTTCCTTGTGCTCGTGTGTCAACTATCCCCGACCCCCCCCCCCCCCCCCCCCCCCTCCCTCCCCGCTTTCCCCTTCTGTGTGTTGTGACGTTCCTTTCACGTTTCATCGCAATAATTATCTCCTTCAGGACACGCCCCCCCACCACGAAACACCTAACACGGTAAGGGTAAGGGTGCTAATATGCGTGGTGGGTGATAACTTGGTCAGGGCGAGGATGTGAGTGAGGGAAAGGGACAGGGTTTATGGTGAGACCAAGGATAAGAGCAAGGGTACATTTGAGGGCAAGATTCAAGACAAGGGATGGGTGAGGGTATGGGAAAGAACATGGATGAGAGCAAAGCCTCCCTTAAGGAACGAGCGAGGCGTATACCGGTACATAGCCCCGCCGACCACACGAGCCCCTCGTTTTCCTTGCCCCCTTCTGACTTACAGTAGGACGGGAGTCGTGCCGCAGGGTGCCATGATGCCGGACGTACAAGCGAGGGGGCCCGTGGAATGGGTCGGTACGGCCGTCTGGGTTTATCCGGGGAGAAGCTTCCAACGAGAAATGGTCGAGATGATCTTTGGTGGCGGTCAATTTTGGATCTTGCGCTCCATTTGGTATTTAAAAAAAAAATGTTTTTCGCGTTTGCGGTATACTGGGGTGAAGAATGTCCGATTAGTTGGTCGTTCATATCCGGCTCCACAGTCAAGAAGGTTTGGATTGGCAACGGTTGGGCTTCGGCCGATGCTTTTTTTTTATGTCAGCATGCTGGGCCTGCTCTCTTACGTATGGTGTGTGTTGGCATTATATGATAGCTCCAATGAAGGTTTGCACATTTTGTGGATTGCGCATTGATTGGTATTGGTTAACCCTTTGTGTATTCTGTTGCGGAGGCGTTGCCGAGATGGCGACGGTGGAGGTACATATCGTAAGGTAGGTGACGGCTTGGTTCCGGGACGTTGGCTGATGTGCGTCGGTTCTCTATGATTGAAGGATATAGTCTCAACGTACGTACCTGGCGCCCGGCATACATGCATTTGCTGCAATGGTCCTTGCGTACCAGCAACCGTCACTGTGCACTGTATTTTCAGAGTCGTGTATTTGTCGCCCGTCGAATCTGATGGTATGGACTCAACGACCCTTATAGATTGTATGCAGTGTTTGTGAGGGTCATTGCACGTAGCGTTACCATCATCAATCATCGATCACGCATTGTTTTCCGTCGTGGAATGCCACAACAGGTTTTTCATCAGTATATTTGTAGCGCGTGGCGTTTCCCCCCGTCAACCATATCAGAATGTTCCAGTAGAAGTCGCGCGTCGACATGCGTGTGGAAGGCGAAGACTGTGAACAACATATTCGCCTGATTGAGAGCGAAGTATCTGATTGAGAGCGAGAGCCAAATAAATTGAAATTTCGGGTCCAGACGCCTCTTGCCATTTCTTGGTAAGTAGGGGACGGGCTATTCCAAGAAGCGGCGCAAATTGAAGGTTTCGTCAGCAGCGTCGCGAGCATATGCGTGTCATCGTCATCGGATGCTGCAGCTAGGAGCTAGACAAGTTGCTAGATTTCCCCAGATTGGCTATTCCTGCCTCAATTTGTTTCGCCTCGGGCGGTGGGCTCTACTGTAGCTTCTGCTCCCGGCTGTAGCTCCACAACGAGAGACTCCCACACGATGACCAGGGTAGCGGCTTGAAGCTACGGGCTAGCCCTTCAATTCAAGCTACACAGCAAGCTCCACCTCTCAGCGGTAGTCCGGCTACAGCGTATCGCGCAATCTCGCTCTCAATCAGATACTACGCTCTCAATCAGGCGAATATGTTGTTTGTGGTGTTCGATATGAGCAGGCGACATTACTACCATTCATTACCACCACCGCACATGCCCACAAAAAATGTTGGGGGGTACAAGGCATTAAGAAGGGCAATTCTGAAATAGAGAACGACAAATCATACCCGCCGTCTGTATGAGGATAGGTACCTATACATCCACCCCAATGCCTGTATACAGTAAATATGTCTGCCTCGGCAAGAGACGCCAACGAGGTAGACGTGGAGCATCAGTTCGTCGAGAGCCGTTCCCGGAGCTGCGTACCAACCTCTGAATTGTGTATGTTGTATCTTCCCTCGCTTGCGCTTATGCGCGGCATGCCACACTATATCGCTTCGTGGAAGGGGATGGACGGGTGGATTGGTACGAGCGGGCACAAATTATTTTTCGCTCTTTCAAAAATAACCTCCAACTACTGCGGAGTATGTGTGTACGCGACCATACCTTGTAATCGTACGTACATAAATGTCGTCTGTTCAGCATGTCTGATGAATGACGTTGCTTCACTAGGTTCGGCGCTTAGACATGACGCTTTTTTGCGGGGGCCTTGACTGAGAACGAGCACTTACGTAACACGTTGCAATCGTATGTAAAAGCTTCCTCACCATACACCAATACAGCAACCAGGTGTGTGTTGCCAGCGTAGAGCTAGCTGCGTGTCTTACATTGAAATGAAATGAAACGGCTACTCGCATCTCGTGCGTACGCAAAGTCGAGTGACGTGCGCAGGGAGCCTCACAGTGCGTTTATTTTGCGACTATTATTATGCATTAAAAATAAGATGGACATGTTGCCACCGCGCCGACAGAATTGTGACACCATACCGCCTATCGAAGAAGATCAATGTCATTCCCACGCCAAAGATGCCACGAGTACATACATAGTAGATCGCGGTTTGCTCCCTTGACCGACCCCCCCTCTCTGCACATTAACTCGTATTCTGAGGCTAAAATAGTCTTGACGTCCTCAAGAAGACCGGCCTCCCGGCATCTTTGACCCCGAGCACAAGTGCCGAATTTGGAAGCTGTTTGTTGTTGTGCCGACTACGGATGGCTGTTACAAACCAGCAGTACAAGCTAGAGATACAGCACCTGGTATTTATAGTTGCTATTATGGCAGGACGGCTGGATTGCAAACAAACGCGAACATATAATACGCCAAACCCACGTAAAAAGCGTCGCATGAACAAAAAGTAAAGCAACAAAGACAACAACAGCAGAGAGCCGAAACGTTGGTGGGTGCATTAGAAACACCTGAGGTATGGAACTAAGGTTTCGAGAATATGAAAGTATTTGCTACTGTATACACCGGTATTAATAGGCCGTTTCCTAACGAACGAAAAAAAAATCCGCGATTCGTTACTTTTTGGCGTATGACAAAAGATCACGATCCGTGGCATTTCATTTCAAATGAAAAAAGCTGAAAAACATCACCTTTCGTGTTTTTTTCTCAAAATCAGCCATCGATATGCTGGGGGACCTGTCTTGTTGGGCACGTCCAGACCTCTCTCGGTCTTGTGCTTCTGGTTTTAGTGTTGGGAGGCGGTCAGTCAAGGGGCCGAGCCGTGGTCTCCCGGCGTCTTTCGTTGTCGACGGGGTGGGGGGAGGTTGAGAGGGGGGGGGCGTACCCATTTTATTTCTTGCCTCAGTTGTTTGACCATTGATCACGCATCCCTTTCGAGACGAAGCGGGGAGGAGAGCGTCACGTACCCAAGAGCGGTACCGCCTGAAATGGATGCATTGGGAAATGAGCAGCGGTGGTACAGAGGGTGGTATCGGTATTGTGATGACGAGGATCACGACGATGGTGGCGTTCTCGCAAGGATCTAGCCCGAAAGTAGTTTTACGCAATGACAAGATAAGAAGATGTCGTCGGCTCCCGAATGCTGGAGAAGGCATACTATTTTGTTTTTCGTTTCTGCTCGTTGCGCCCATCGCCACAAGAGGGAGGAGGGAAGTTCGACCTCTCGGTTAGAAAAAAAAAAAACCTTACCACGAGTAGTCGGGGAACAAATTTCCGGTAACAGGTGCACCGCGCTCATTTTATCTTCCCGTCTACTCTGCTCAACATGTATTACGGGGGGCCATAGTTAATAGGACCTATGGTATACATAAAAAAACTATATACGTAACCATTTTTACTATTTCGGGGGGCCATAGTTAACAGGACCAAATATTGCTAGTAAAAATGGTTAAACATATAGGTTTTTATGCATACCATAGGTCCTGTTAACTATGGTCCCCCGTAATACCAATATTTGGCACTATTAACTACGGTCCCCCGTAATAGTATCGATCGTATACAGTCTACCCACAATCGGACTGTTTTACGATACGAGACAGAACAAAAAAGCAATCGCGATCGTGCCTTTTTTGTGGTTATCAGGCGCTAGCAACTTTCAAGAGAAACGTGCGAACACAGAGACATTTATGGAACCCCGGGGCAGGGGAAACAACAAGTTATCGGTGATGGGGACAATAAGCACGGGGACAATCGGAGAAAAACAAAACACAATCAGTACGCCTATTTCCTCTTCTTATGCCCACTGGAAAATATCAGGGAAGCGTACAGCAGCGAACACCACACCGCCTGACCCCGATCCCAGTGGTGCGTGCTGTGTAACTGTAAAGAGCCAGGCGAATAGCTGGCCGACGTTTTTCTAAATTTTGTTGCGTGACAAGAAACTACTATAAAATTGCACCAGGCATAACGTATCAAGAAAAAAAAACGGTCCGTGTGCGAGTAACTACGCTACGTCGACCCGGACATCCTCCCGAACAACGCTGAATACGTGGGAAACTTTCAACCAGCAGGGCCACGAGGGGGCAGGGGACTTAATTCACGGAATGAACAATACAGGAACAAAAAACACAAACTGCCAGGACTTGCACAACAACGCAATCAAAAATGAGGTGCTCGAATCAGGAAAGAAAACACACGCAGATTTTCGCAGATTTTCAGCACGAGGGGGTGTTGAACAGAGACCGAAAGATATGCGGTGTTCCAACTCCTTCAATACAACAATTGGTTACGAGTACACACACTGGTGGGATAAGCACACCCACCCCGCTCCTTGGCCGTGCAAAAACAAGAATATCCATTGCACATCTCATCGCATCGCCGACGAAGCTCTACAAATATTTCGGAGAAACAGCGCCAGAACAACAACCGCCGCATGTCTCACTAGCAACTTCCTTCCTACCGTCAGACCCGACCGACCATCTCACTAGGACGGCCACATGGCAGCTAGAAATAAACGATTCCATCCACCAAATAACTCAACAGCACTCAATCAATATTTGTAAAATGAAAACATTTCAACATGTTGCGACGTCATATTACTCTCCCTTATTCGGGTTATTATATAGTATCAGTGCGTAGAGTGATCACGTAAATTGTCCTGCTGACCCAGGAAGCATCCAGGGGAGCCACTGGCCTATACCCCTAACAAGGAATTACATATAGCACACGCGTTAACGGCTTATCGTACAACTTGTAAAATTCAGTAAATATGGGGTATAGACGAGACGTATTACGCAGCTTGCAAAGTTCAACTATATCATCAGTCGAACGCACAGCCGACGTAATTCATAATTCTATAAAATAAATATAATCCCGCAGTTTTGTTTCATTTTTTGCCGTACTCGTACGTACGACAGAACAAGATAAAAGACACCATATTAAACGTACCAAAATCAGCATTTTCACAGGGAACGTTTTTGTCCTTGAACACTTCTTACTACGCAGACCGCGCCATAACCCTTTGAGGTTGAGGTCCAGCGCCGCGACACCATCGTGTAGCACCCTCACAGACCAAAACTCTCACCACCGCATTGACCTACACCCTCCTCTCTCCTGCGTCACTGTTTTCCGACCCCTCCTCCTAAGGAATAGACTTCTAGCCAATCAACGCCCGGCGCCTTGAGCCCTGAGAGGTCGAATAGAAACACCTTAAGCTGCGCATCAAAATCGGGTTCGTCCAATCGTGGCAACATGCCAATACCAATTGCACTGACTCACTTACTGACCGAATGACTGACTGACTGCTCCCCCGCTCCTCGCTCTGCCAGCGGCGATCGAGCACGCTGACCGGTAATGTCCCTCCAGACACTACAACGTCTACGTACGCCTGCTGCCCCCCCTACCAAATATACACGAAACAACAATAACAGGACTGCTTACCGGCTTGGTTGAACCTTGCGGGTCAAATCGGGTCGGGTCTGGTCGGGTAAGGGTGACCCGACCAGACCTGGCCCAACCCGACCCAGCGCTTGAGAGTAAAAATAATCCCTGCCCGACCCGCGGGTCGAGTCATGACCCGTGAAGCGCCTTGAAAATTACCCATAATCTACCCCACAATTGTACAGTACGTATTTGACTTGACGCCCCGCCTCCATGGCGTCACCAAACAAATCAATAGAGACTGCGATGGCTGACATCTCGTACATTTGCATTAGGCAAGGGGGATTGCGTCGATCAATTAAAAAGCAAAACAAGAGGACGCACGTCGAAAACCTCAAAGTTCGTCATTCATAATGGGGGTCTACACCGACATCCAAACCAACCCAGGATCTGGCGCAAAACACAGCCGTGCTTCAGAGCAGCCATCAACACTCAAAAGGAAAGCCGATACCTGGCATGCCTCATATAGCCAAAGAGGACTGCGTCGATCAACGGTCAGGAGGAAATGTTCATGTCAAATGTTCACCAGGTATTCACCAAGACATGTTCGCCACCCACATCGGGCTAGGTCGAACCGACATCAGACCAACCCAGGCCAACAGCCTCCCCACCCCCCATCCTATGCCACGTATGTTCATCGAGAAAAAAAATCAATACTAACGCACCGTCTGCATTACTCAAGTTATGGGAGAACCGTTCATCCTTCCCTCCACTGGAAACCCGAGTATTGCGATTCACTACCAGCTCCGGCGGTTTTCCATCAACCGAAACCGAAACCGAAACCAAACCAAACCCAGGCCACTCTAATCCAATCCAACCCAACCCAACGTAACCCACCCCACCCCACCCCATCCCAACCCAAACAACTAAAAAACGACACTGTACGCGCAACATACCGGTGTAAAAACTTCGGACGTGGTGCGGCGCATCACGTCAAAACAACACCACCATCGATAGTCAGGCGCTGAGACGCGCCCATTGCTCGACTTGAAGCACTCGACTCCCGAGCAGCCCCCAAAAACGCAAGGAAAAAAAAATCAGGACCTCAGACGGGCTGCAACTTTGTTTCCAAACAAAGCCAACTTTTGACTCCCACTGCTGACCTTCCAACAAAGCTATGGTCTCCTGTCTAACTGCACTACTTGGAATAATAATTTACCCGGGAGTAGTAGTTTTGTCGCGATAGTGAAAATAATTCACTCGCCGAGCAAGATCACGATCTAGACAACCTACAGATATATCATCTAGATCCTAACCCGCCGTTACGAAACGTTGTGCACAATCTGTGTAGAAGGTCTAACCTAGGAAAAATGTCCTAGATCATGCAATTTACACGGCTCCCACCCGGAAACATGAGCTACATCATACAGATCATACATATCAGGCATATATATATAAATGTCTGCCCTGAACGATCTGTATCATGAAGTGGGGATCGATGATCTGTTCCGATGTGTGAGATGGTTACTAACCCTCTTGGGGCCGAGGACTATCGGTCTAAACACGATAAATACGGTGTGTTCAACAATCCAGGAAGAGCCTTTTGCACCAGAACTCAAGAACCACCAAAAATTGCGCGCGGGGAAGTCATCAATCCTTCCAACTCATCTATCCGTGCGGTCCAAACCTCAACCGAGAACCAAGGCATATCGAGAACCGAACATAAGAGAATAATTGCGCTCCTTCCTGATAACCGTCAACGGAATAGAATAGCGTGCAACAGGACAAGTACCACTTTGGTGCCTGCCTGCACCGCGTGCGTCGTACATCCCCTTGGGTTCACCATGTTGCAGTTCGGACACCTCTCTTATCCTCGACCCCAGCATCCCCTCCCCCCAACATGGTGGGGCCGGTGTGGACCTCGTCACTTCCTTTTCGACACTTTTCCCTACTCAAGTGCTTGTTTTCGACTTTCCTTCGACGTCAAGAGTTTGACCGCGAGTACGTCGCCCCCCCCTCCCCCTCCGCACTCGACGTCGTTTTTGGGGGTGTGGGTGCAACTACAGTGCGTATAAACAAAGGGATGCGGTCCCGAGCAATGCCGTTAGAGCAGCAGCGCCTGAAAACCGTCGCGACGCCGTCAAAGAGAAAACCGAGTGCGACTTGCACCGCTACCAGCCGCAGCAGCAGCAGCAGCAGCAGCAGCAGCAGCAGCAGCAGCAGCAGCAGCAGCACCTGTCCCAGCCTACGAAGAAGCAGTAGCAGCTGCTCCAGAAGCAACATATGCCCCAGAAGAAGCGGAAGCAGCAGCGGTCCGAGTAGCAGCGGCAACAACAGTACCTGTCTCCGCAGAAACAATACCAGCAGCAGCACCCGTCCCAGCAAAAGCAGCAGCACCGAGACCACCAGTACCACCACCGCGACCAGTGCTAGTTGGCGTTGCGCCCAGGCCGAGATGCTCCTCGAAAGGGCCGCAAGTGTACACGTCCTCGAGGTCTTTTTCCCCGGCTCCGATAACCGTCTTCGCCGTAGAAATGCCCATGACGTAGGCCCTAGTTGCGGTACCCTGGCTCAGAATGCCCACAACCTTCGAGCGGTGGGTCAATCAAACGGGGGGAGAAAAAGGGGATTTTCAACTGAAACGTGACGGGGGGGAATTATTGGATGTTCTAGGGGAACAAAGGGAAGGGGGAAGGCAGTTTCAACGGACAAGGAATGAGGGATGGAAGGGGGTTTCGACCGACAAAAAGTGCGGGGGGGGGGGGGGGGGTTACTCGATAGGAGAGATGTACTCGATCTCATGCATGGCCGTAGTCGTATGACCATAGACCCTCGCATCCTTACAATGCCGGGACGGAGCATGTCGGGTTTTC